>CM008133.1:9175488-9285236 GCA_002221485.1 Trichinella murrelli
AACACAGAATTGTCAATTTTCTCATTTTAATTAATAGTTCCATAAGTCGCTTCATGAAAGGAAAGGCAGTTGCATAAATTGATGAACAACATCAAGAACTTGTAATCAAATGAATTATCAATTGATTAACTGCATTAATTGAATGCTTAGAAACCTACTTTTATTACAGTTTATTAGTCCCATAATAACAATATTAAATCAGTAATAAACATATTTTGTTAAATTTTGCAAATATTCAATGACCACTTTGTAAAGCAAAATAATTAAAGATTTGTGTATGAAATACTAGATATTGTAAAAAAAACTTCGTGGATCAAAAAACTAATTATATCAGTGTACCGGCATTCAATTACTCTGTAAATTTTTGTTTTTGGAAATGCAGATACATTGTTCATTCTTTACAGTACATTTTTATAAAATATTCTTATAATTCTGTTTAACAGATCGGCCCGATGAGCGGAAATGGAATCCTAAACCACTGATTTATTATTTTAATGAAACTCAAGAAATTTGTGCTGCTGAAATTTACAAGCAAAAAAATTTAACATCCTGGGAAGTAATGACTATAGATAAAGATGTCAGCAATTTTCAAGTATGCCTATTGAAATGCATTCTAAATGATGAATGCATTGCGATCAATTATTTTCTAACAAAAGAATGCTATTTAATAAAACCAGCAAAGGAAAATTACATTTTCGTTGTCAAGGATAATTCTATTTTTGCAGAGGTACTGTACTGCGAATCAGGAACTTTGGTTGATGTAATTCGGCAAAGATAATTTTATTTTTATTTTTCATTTATATTTATGCAAATAAACAGTGCATTCATGCCTACTGATGCTTTTCTTTATTCAATTTTAGTATTTAGTAAATGGAAATGTAAGATACATACATAGACTAGCAAGCTGTACATGATATGAATATTTTCTTGGAAAGTACTCACTATAATATTTTTTGTTAATGATATTATAGTTTTCTATTAAATACATTATAAACCTGCTTCGAAACGCAGGTTCTGATAACAAGTGTTCACCTACATATTTAAATTGAGATTTCTATTCATAAAAAGCTAAATCATGTAAATTCGTGAAAATATACGATGAAATATGAAACGGCGAAGAATGATAATTCATGGTAAATTGCGGAATTTCTGAAACAAACGTTAGAAAACGCAAACTCCACTGCCATATCGTACTGGAAAATTAAGTAAACAATCTGCTTTTTATGTTCATGTCGTGATTGTCAAGAAGATAGAATATTGGCATTGATTTCACAGAATTCATATTACATAAGTTATAAAATGAAATAAAGTAAACTCCAAATCAATTCAACACGTAAAAATGCCAAGCAAAAAGATAGCAGAGCGTGGTTTCGATCCACGCATCGCTGGGTTATTAGCCCAGCATGGTTCCTCTTTGCAACTCTGCTGTTTCCCTTTGGTATCATGTACATATTATAAAAGAAATATGACTTATAACTGGAGCCCGGATTTTTAGGCAATAAAAAACTCTGAAATAGGCAGCAAAAAGGCAAAAAATAAAATTACGAAAAAAGCAGAACAAAGGCATTTATTTATAAAAAAGGCAAAACAGGCAAATATTTGTATTGCCTAAATATGGTGGAAATGATACCAACATTGCATTAAATGGTTTATGTTGTCTGGTTGCGCATAATTACAAGCATTTTTTTCAAGTTATCTTGTGTTAAGCTATGTCGTCTGTCTGAAAGAATATGCTTTAACTGCATAAAATTTCTTTCTACCTCAGCTGAGGTCACTGGTGCATACTTGAAGCAAACTGCAGACTCAGTATTCTTTCCAATAAGTTGTGCATTGGATTTTCCTTTTAAGACTTCTGCTATGCTTTTTATTTCTTTAAGGTATTTGTTAGCTGAAATCACTTACTTTATCGCATTTACTTTTTATGTCTTCACCTACTATGCCCGGAATTTTATGAATATTATCGATTAATTTGTCGAAAACTTGCAACCTATCCACTAGTGTTTCGCTTCGTTTCTCAAGGAAAGTGAAGGCTTGTACGAAATTTGCAAAATTGGCAATAAATACGAGATCACAGCGGAGAGACTCTTTCTGCATGATTTTATGTACTATTTTCACTGCCGTAGATTCTTCTTCTTCAAAACAGCTAATGATTTCTTGTATCTTTTTAAAATTCGCCGCGTAGTAGAAAACAGCAGAGAGCCATGTACCCCACCTAGTCAAAACGGGCTGAGGAGTTAGCGGAATCTCAGGTGCCATTCTTTGAACAACTGTACACGTGACGGTGCTTTGAGGAAAACTTTTTTCACATTATAAATTAGGCGATCAACATCTGGAAACAGCAGCGTATGTGTTCGGCAATTCTATGCAGTCCATGGCTAAGCATGTCAAATGCAACATATTGGGAAATAAAACTTTAAGAGCATCAGCAGCTTTTTTCATATACGGTGCTGTTTTAGTAAAAACAGAAGAACATTTTCATATCTTATGCCTTCTGGCCACAATACACCAAGCAAGTGAAGATGTAAACAGCTGAGCAATTGTTGAACTGTTTGATTTTTCTAATACTTCTGATGTCAACAAATATTCCTTTGATGGTTGATCGGCTTCCAGTGTACCGATGAACACATTGGCAACAAATCTTCCCACAGGATCGATCGTCTCGTCTATTGGGATCCATATTTTGTTGTATGCGACTTCACGTCTAACTCTATCCATAACATTGTTGAAATTGTTGTTGCTTTGTGTATTTCCCTAAAAAGCCTCTAAGAGACTTGTTTTCCAATTTCCATAGTGGAATTCCAGCATCAATGAATGCCATGCATAGTTCTGTCGGAAACTGAGATTTGCTACTGGAATTGGCAACAAACGTACTAAGCTTGCTTACTTTCTGTCTTCATTTTCTCTGTTGCTGATTTGTGTTTAGCCTTTTGCAGATGCTGATAGACAAAATACTTTTTTTCATGATTGATTGACTTGCCACACGCTTTACAAAACAGCACGGTGTTTTCTGTAGACAGTACATCACTTCCATACTCATTCAACAAATCGATCAGTTTTTTGGAAGGCTTCGATTTGACTTTGGGCATTTTGAAGCTCGTGGAAGTAGCAGATTTTGGATAGGAACGACACAGCAAGCGAAGCAAAACGTGAGTGAATAAAAAGTCGATGGATTGAGGAAATATAAGATACACACGCTTGACCGCGTAATTTGTTTTAACTATTTAATTTCAACTCAGAACTGCAACTGTGAACAATTTGTCAATTGTGCATTTTTCCTTTGTATTAAAATCGCCTTTACCAACATATGTGATGTGACGAGAAACGCGAACAATATTTGACAGAGGCATATACGTGAAATCATGCTTAAAATTCTGTGAAATTGCGAGCTAACACGTAACGTTATCATTAGTTCCATTTGTAAGCCGGAAATTGGAAGTGTTGCCACAACATTCCAGATTTTTCGAACACATTATTCAGTATTCTGACATTACACCGGAAGTTTACATCAAATTTAGATAAATTTCAACAGGCAACAAATTTATTTACAAACAGTGGGAGCAGATTTATATATCAGGAGGGAAATCGGTACTTGACCATTACAGCTAATCACAAGGGAAGATTTGAATCAATGAGCAATTAGACAAGGAAAATCAATAAGACAACGACTTGACGGCCCAATAAAATAGCACCGTCAACAACCAATAAGTAAAAGGTGGGACCGTTCTGGACCATCCCACACACAGAGACTAACTAAGCTTCCTCCTTTTCTGGCCTGCCTACTACATAATCTTATCTAACTTGTTTCTGGAACTCGTTCTCTACTAGATTTCTTCGTCATACATAACACGGGACAAAGTTGAATTATGCATTGAATTATAAAAAAAGCTATTTCATGGAAAAATCATCAAAAAAAGCAGACAAAGGCATTTATGGCATTTATGGCAAAATCCGGGGTCTACTCATTAGCATCCGTTGACAAGATGGCCTGAAGGTTTCCTGATTCTCTGCTACTGAACAATCTCAGACCATCAGCGAAACGTGATCAGTCATGCATGTCGTCACGAAAGATTAGAGTAACCGTTGTCATCGAAAACTTTCCGTGCGAAATGGAAATTGATACTGGCTCAGAATACACTATTCTCTCTGAATGCGTTTTCCGAAAGTTGTCACAAGGAAGAAAAATTCGGTTGGAACCGATAACTCTTAAACTGGCAACTTTTCAGAGAGAACTGGTAAAAGTGAAAGGAAGCTGTTCAGTAAATGTGCAATATGGAAATATCCATCGCACACTGACACTTATTGTCGCGAAAGGCCACTGCCCAAATCTGCTCGGACTTAACTGGTTTGAACCGCTTGGCATACATCTAAGTGGTGTACATCATTTGATGTCAACTCCTCCACAAATTTCAGAAGTATTGCGAAAATACCAATTTGTATTCACAGAGGAATTGGGTATGTACGTTGGAAAACCAGTATCTTTAGACTTGGATCCAAACGTTACGCCGATTTGCATGAAGGCGCGAAAGGTTCCCTTTGCATTGAGAGAAAAAATTGATGCGGAATTGGATAAGCTGGTTGAACAAGGAGTTCTAGAACCAGTGGATCATCCAGTTTGGTCGACTCCAATCGTCACACCAGTGAAACCTGACGGAACCGTACGCATTTGTGGAGATTACAAATGCACTATAAATGTCTATACTCATACTATAAATAAGGCTTAGGGAAAGCACGCCGACCCGATTCCTGCTGTCAATCAATTGTTAGCGTCACTTTCAGGAGGAAAAGTTTTCGCTAAATTAGATTTAGCACAAGCATATCAACAATTGACAGTTGACGACGCTACAGCCGACGCGCAAACAATCATCACTCATCGTGGCACTTTTCGAGTCAAACGTTTGCAATTTGGCATCAGCGCTGCTCCCGGAATATTTCAAAATGTCATTGATAAAACCGTCACTGGCATTCAAGGAGTGTTGCCATACTTTGACGACATCCTCATTGCAGCGAGTGATGAGAAAGAGCTAGCAAATCGTCTGGAAACCGTTCTTCACCGCTTCGCAAAAGCAGGACTGCGAATTAAATCAGATAAGTGTAAATTCTGTCTTCCGCGTGTTGAATTTTTAGGCTTTGAAATTGACGCAACAGGAATCCATCCTGCTAAAGCAAAGGTGCAAGCAATTCAAGACGCTCCGACTCCAAAAAATAAACAACAATTGCAAGCCTTCTTGGGACTTCTAAACTTTTACCATTCATTCCTCAAGGACAAGGCTACTGTTGCAGAACCGCTACATCGTCTGCTTGACAAAAAAGCAAGGTGGACATGGACCAGCAAGCACGGAAAAGCTTTCGGTGATACATGCGATGCATCGCCACATGGTATTGGCGCCGTTCTTTGCCACAAGTTGTCATCAACACAAGAAATTCCAATTGCGTTTTATTCACGAACATTATCCGCGACCGAAAGGAATTACGCACAAATTGATAAAGAAGCATTGGCAGTTATTGCTGGCGTAAAGAAATTCCATGAGTATCTGTATGGTCGACAATTCACTATCATAACAGATCACAAACCACTGTTGGGATTGTTCGTGACAAAGAAGGAAACACCTCAAATTCTGTCACCAAGAATGTTACGTTGTCGATTCTTCTGAATGCATACGATTATACCATAAATTACCGACCCGGCAAAGAAATAGCAAATGCAGATGCACTAAGTCGTTTGCCAAAGCAGTCGACAGAAAATAACGACTCACACAACCCAGTTATTCTTTTGTTAGAGACTATAGACAATTTCCCGCTTCACGGCAAGGATATTGCACGAATAACTGCGAAAGATCCGATTCTCACACGAGTTTTAAGCTGGGCATGGAGAGGATGGCCGAAATCTGTATCAGATGAACGACTGAAACCTTACGTGACGCGTCAACATGAAATCTCAATTCACAATGGTTGTTTGCTATGGGGCAGTAGAGTGATCATCCCACTCCAAGCACGTCACAAAATTCTCAAGGAATTGCACATAAGTCATCCAGGCATCGTACGAATGAAAGTGCTTGCCCGAAGCTACGTTTGGTGGCCAAAATTGGACAGTGAAATCGAAAATTTGGTAAGAACATGCGAACTGTGCCAACAGTCTAGAGCTTCACCACCGCACGCGCCTGTGCACAAGTAGGAATCTCCAAGAATTCCGTGATCTCGCATACACGTTGATCTAGCAGGCCCCATTTTCGGCAAGAATTTCTTAATCGTTGTGGACGCCTTCTCCAAATGGCTTGAACTCAGATTACTGAAAAACACGACATCCGAATCGGTAATATCATGCTTGAGACAAATTTTTAGTATCAATGGACTCCCTGACATTATCGTCTCCGATAAAGGTACACAGTTCACTTCACACATCTTTCAAGAATACTTAAACAAAGGTCCACCCCATCACCTCCACCCCTTTTCACCCTTCGTCTAATGGTCAAGCTGAAAGGATGGTCTGTACTAAGAAAGAATTCCTAAAGAAGATGACACAACGTGACTGGGAATACAACCTTGCGAATTTCTTATTTTGCCAACATGTCACTCCTTGCACGACAACTGGAAAAAGCCGGGCTGAGCTTTTGATGAACCGTACACGCTGAACTGTTCTGGACCAGACGTAGTACCGGAAGACCTTGACAGAAATTTTGAGAATTTACGCACATTCCAAACTGATGATCAGGTATACGCTAAGAATTATTCTTCGGGAAAAACATGGAAACCAGTGACCGATATGACCCGACAGGCCCACTGTCCTACCAGGTACAGACAGAAGACGGCAACTGTGGCGCAGACACATAGACCAGTTGAGAATACGCTATGTGATTGCTGAGCAAAATCACAGTGCAGAGAAAAACACATCACAGTATGATCAAACTAGAGAAGAAACAGTTGAAGCCATACCTGAGGAAGATACAGCAGTTGTCACAACACCAAGAGAAGAAAGTGCGGTAGTGTCACCATCACCAGATACTAATAGTGTTGGACAACAGAGATCGTCTACGCAAAAAAGAAGACCGCCACAATGTCACAAAGGCGATGAATGTTAAGGGTGAAGGGATGTAATGTATTGTGATTCAATGCGATCAAAAATATCTACAAAAAGAACGCGCAGGAACATATTACAGTAGTTTCCACGTCAACAGTGTCCGTGCATAGCTGTTTCCGCGTTCTCTCAGTGTGCATTGTCTCTCTGTAAGTGCGTTATACATTAGCTTGGTATTACGCTGTCATTACAAATAAAGTCTCTGCATATAATAATCTGTTCACATGCACAACACTCACACTGATCTCAACAATACAACGGAGGGCTCATTCATGTGAGTGGTGTGTATTTATGGCCTAATTCTTTGCCTATTTATTTAGCGAAAAATCAAAATAATTTTTAGATATGGTGTTAAAGCAGCCACACATTTAAAGTAATAAAATAATGTCATAAAAAAAATATCGATATATCATCCAGTTTAATTGGGCATATAAAATAAATAAAAAGTATTTGTATTGCTATACTAGAACATTCACATAAAAAAGTCAATGAAAGTTTTCAAAGATGTTATGCATTAATAAGCACAAATTAAGAATTTTGTATGTTGCTTCAAATTAAAATTCCTTGCAATTAAGGCTATTCAAATATACCATAATCAAATATGTTTACACACCTATTATGCAATCTGCGACATTTATATTAAAATGTATCACCATCATTCTTTGAAGGCTCGTTTATTAAAGATGCAGAAATGTTACTTCAACACATCTTATCTATTGTTCTGTGCTTTTTGCAGTTTGTTGCAAGTATTTAAATAAAAACTGTGCAATGATTTACTCAAAAATTCTGCTTTTAGGTTTCATATAGTTCAGAAATGAAAATTTATGTACCAGTGATGGATAAAATTTGTTTAATTCAGAAAGTTGGAATTCGAGAAGAAATTCTGGACAGCATAGAACTATTTTTGTTTAATGCTTCTTTCAAAAGTTGTATTGCATACAGCTACTCTGATTTGAATCCTCACTACTACAGCATATTTGCCTATAATGAAAAAACATCTTCTTGTTCAAAGTTACATGGCATGCTAGAAGAAAACATCATAGTCAACTGCAGTGAGCAAATGCACGATTTGCAGTTTTATAAAGTAACACATTGCTTGCCAGGTAGTGTGCAAAGTTTACTGCTTAATAGTTATGTGTTTTACCTCAATATACACATGAGAACTTTTATTTAATATTTTCATGTAGCTGAGGGTTTCATGTACTCTTTTGAAGAAGAAGTTGAAGAAAATGTTAACAAAATTAATGCAGTAAAATTGAAAGCAACAGCAGAAATTTGCATTGTTGAAAGGCATCCTTTCAGTGAAAACTTTTTGCTCAAACGCACCGGGATGTTTTTTCTCAAAAGTTTAGAGCTGTGCCTTGCACATTGCAGGGTATTATCAATGCGTGGCAAGTGCCATGCAGTGTTGTTTTCTGGTGAAGAAAAAGTTTGCCTTCTATTGCAACAAAATCAACCACTGCAGAGAAGGGATGCAGTGAGGAAAAGCGGATCACAATTATTTACATTGAATTACTGTTATTGCAGTAAGTTTGAAAAAACCGTTTTGATTAAATACAAATACAAAATTCTATAATACATAAAAATTTACAGAATTTATTTTTCTTTCATTAAAATTTGTTTATGATTTACTTTCAGAAATATCATTATACTGAAAACGTTCGTATTTCTCGATTTAGCAAACATTTTAGCGTATGATTAAATGTGTATAAATTTTGACACATGCGAAGAAGAGACTGAGATTTATTCTGAAATGCAAACATTTGAAATTCATTGCACAATTAAAATTAATTTGAATTCTACATTTAGATTGCATTTGGCAATAATTTTAACAATGTTTCATGTGTTGTCCCTTTGTTTGTTTATGTTTAGGGCATATTTTTGAAAGGAATAAAAGTTCAACACCATTCATAATATGCTTTCAGATATGACGGAAAGCTCAGAAAGAAGATATTACAATGGTAGTGGAAAAATAATAAATTTACGTGTTGAATCAATGCTAGTTCAATGCACAGTTCATGAAATTCCTTTGCTCAGAAAGCACATGAAACACCAGTGGTTATTATGGAATTCGATAAATTTTCGATATTGCATTCAATCCTGCGCTCGGCAGTTTCAGAGAAATTCATGCAACGCTGTTTATTTTGAAGCAGAAGAAAAAACTTGTTTGCATCTGTTGCTTAACGCTAGTGAAGCCCTTTATGAATATTCAGAAAGCAAAAAAGAATCGGTTCATTTCATAGAAAAATGTGTGGGAGGTATCAAGTATTTAAATAAACATATTCAAATAGTGCATTCCACTTTTTTATTTATTATATTATTGCTAAAACATTTAATTAAAATACAATATATAGAATTGATTTATACATGTTTGCCACTTCTTGCGGAAGTTTAATGCATGCTAATAATTCTACATATTTCATATCACAAGCTATAGATAGAAAATTTGCAATAAATGTGAAATTTATTCCAGTGGAAGAACAACAGGAGTATCAAGACGGATCTGCTGTTAATCGCATTCAGCCTGATGAAACAAGCATATCTTCTCCATCAAGACCAATAAGCAGTACAACACATAATGTCCGTGGTAAATTCATTTTTGCATGTAATAATATCATTAATTCTTACAGATTACGTTGAATCTGTTTTTCCTTTTTGCAGAGCAAGAGCTAGATTTTTTTCACTACGTAGCAGCTGAAAATGTTGAAGAACGATATGTAAAACTTTATGAATTTTTCGAAGTTTGCAAAGTTCAGTTGTTAAATATCAGCATAATTCGAAACGCTTTTGCAATTGAAATTCCTCGAAGAATTTATTCCCTAAACAGATGCCTACACATATGCAGATGGCATACTTCATGTATGGCAATACTGTTCTCACAACTACATCACCAATGCAAAACAATATTCAAAGGACGAAGCAGCTATCCAATATTGGTTCACGCTCATGAAATGGTTGTAGCACTTAAAAAATGTTTTAAAGGTAAAAATTTTATTCTGAACAATTTTTAATAGATTGAAACTTTGATGTACATTTTTTCATTACTTCAAAACAGAATTGTCAATTTTTCTAATTTTAATTAATAATTTCATAAGTAGCTTCATTAAAGCAACAGCAGTTGCATTAATTGATGAACAACATTAAGAACTGGTAATCAAATGAATAATGAATTAATTATGCGTATTAATTAAATGTTTAAAAACCTACTTTTATTACAGTTTATCAATCCAATAATAGCAAAATTAAATGTATAAAAAACATCTTTTGTTTAATTTTGAAAATATCCAATGACCCGTTTTGTAGAGCAAAATAATTAATGATTTGTGTATGAAGTACTTGGTCTTTACAATAGAAAAACTTCGTGGATCAAGAAGGAAATCATATCTGTGTACCGGCATTTAATTGCTGTATAAATTTCAGTTTTTTGAAATGCAGATACATTGTTCATTCTTTACAGTACATTTTTATAAAACATTCTTTTAATTCTGTTTAACAGATCGGCCCGATGAGCGGAAATGGAATCCTGAACCACTAATTTATTATTTTAAAGAAACTCAAGAAATTTGTGCTGCTGAAATCTACAAGCAAAAAAATTTAACATCCTGGAAAGTAATGACTATAGATAAAGATGTCAGCAATTTTCAAGTCTGCCTATTAAAATGCATTCTAAATGATCAATGCAGTGCGATCAATTATTTTCTAACAAAAGAATGCTATTTCATAAAACCAGCAAAGGAAAATTATATTTTCGTTGTCAAAGATAATTCTGTTTTTGCAGAGGTACTGTACTGCGAATCAGGAACTTTGATTGATGTAATTCGACAAAAATAATTTTGTTTTGATTTTTCATTTATATTTATGCAAATAAACAGTGCATTCATGTCTACTGATGCTTTTCTTAATTTAATTTTAGTATTTACTCTATATAAATGTGAGATACATATGCGGGCATGCAACAATAGACTAGCAAGGAGTACATGATATGAATATTTCTTGGAAGGTATTTACTATAATATTTTTTGTTGAAACTTTTATATTTTCCTATTAAATAAATTATAAGCCTGCTTCGAAACGCAAGTTCTGATAACATCTACATATTTAAATTGAGGTTTCTATTCATGAAAAGCTGAATCATGTAAATTCTTGAAAATATACGATGGAATACGAAATGGCGAAGAATGATAATTCATGAATTAAATTTCTGAAACAAACGCTTGAAAACACAAACTCCACTGCCATATCGTACTGGAAAATTAAGTAAACAATCTGCTTTTTATGTTCATGTCGTGATTGTCAAGAAGACAGAATATTGGCATTGATTTCACAGAATGCTTATTACATAAGTTATAAAATAAAAGAAATAAATTTCATATCAATTCAACACGTAAAATTGCCAAGAAAAAAGATAACAGAGCGTGGTTTCGATCTACGGACCTCTGGGTTATGGGACCAACACGGTTCCTATGGGCCATTCTGCTGTTTCGCTTTAGTTTTATGTATATTTAACAAAAGAAATATAAATTATGACATTGTACTTTAATAATAACGTTAATTGTGAGTTGTTTAAAACATCATTGAAACAACTGTGCAATCTTGCAGAAAATTTGCATAATCAAGTCTTATCATTATTTCTTTGTATGATGAGAAATTCAATGTCTTTATTACTTTATATGCATATTTCGGCATTAGTTTTCTTTTTATTCATTAGAAAAACTTCTTTCATAGTTATTGTAGTAGACTTGCAGGGTAATCGTACTACACTTTGTTATAGACCATTAGGTTCTACAACTAACTATCTTCTTTTGCGGCTAAATTTGAATTTCACAAATCTCGTTTTTTCGTATATGATAATCTCGAGTATATTTTATTGAATATGCAATCAAACACAGGCATAGTACGAACGAAAAGGATCACAACAGCTATTCTCTACCACGATCTGAACGCAACTCCACTGATTGTTTCTCTGGTTCAATAACGACAACAGTTGTTTCTTTTCCCAGTGAACAACGGTATCTGTTCCAATAAATCGATCACAAATGTTGACAGAGTAACAGCTTAATATTGTACCCTATTGGAATTGGAATTTAGATCAAGTCAGATCGAATATCTAAAACTATCACTCGAAGCGTAGGATTTTACAGTTATATTTCATTGGTGAACAGTTATGAGATTAATATATTCCTTTTTTAGCACCATAAATTTTGAAAAACAATTCACATTTGACAATTATGAAAAACAAGTTCTTAAAACACTGCTTCTCTAGTGAGTGTATTTCAAATATAGCACGCTTAAATTTTATCGAAAAATTACCTGAATTTGATTGATAAATTGAATAATTTTAAATTTTCAAATTTGTAAAACATTTCTGCCAATGAAACAATATAATTTTCTTTAATTTACTAAATACATGTATTACAAGACATCTCTCCCAGAAAAAGTCACCTGAAAAAAACTTTTTAGCAGTTACTGCTGTACAAAAAACTGAATGCTTTCTGCATTAGGCAAAGCAATGAAGAGCATGTTTTATGACGGAGCATGCTTCTAGCATCTGAGACTCGTGACGTGAAAAATGTTCTCTTAAAGTAGAAATACAAGTTGAACAGTATAAATGTAAGCTCAGTAATCTTTCAAACTGTACGGAAGCAAACTGCAGGTATGCATCATGAATGATTTTATTAAAAAATTACGCGTTGTTTGAAATTCATGCGAATGCTTGCTTCAATATTTATTTCCATTCATCAACATATCACTATCAAATTTCTGCCTGTTGTGGAATGGTTTTCCTTTCGAATGGAAATGGAGGAAATGATTTCTTTTCTCTATGTAAGGACCCGCCGGGTGGTGCCGGCGGATCTGCATCCTGGTCTGCGCTAGTTTGTCAGCCGTCGCTCTGTGCTTTATCCGTCTCGCTTTCTCGCCGGCGTCTTCTAGTCAACATTCTGGCAACACTTTGTCTCGTACACTTTCATACTACTGATTTCCAAGTCGGTCGCTGCTCTTCTCCCTAGATCTCCGGGACGGTGCCTGTCAGGACGCTTTTCTTACGATATTGCGATGCTAAATTGCTATCACTAATTGAGAAGTTTCTGGCTCTCCAAATTTCAGACTCCTTGTATCCGGCTTGTGGAACCAAAAAATGTGTAATAAACGAATGGAACAATACTACATTTTTTATAACTAACAATCAGGTTCTAATACGGGCTGTACTTCTTCGCGCTTTATTCGTTCTAGTAACGAATTGCGCCCCTTTCTGGTTTGTCATTCCCGTCTGATAGCTGCTGCGTCCAAGCAAATATCAGTCCGCACAAATTGATTGCACTCAGAAAAAACGACCATCAGAGAGAAACAGTTTTACTCAACGAATTCAACATCAATGATCCAGCAGAATTACTTTGCGAGAGACATCTTTCAATTTCTAACAATATTCATTTTGCATATTAATTGCAACGACCCTCCTTCCAGGAATAATGCATTTTGCTTATAGTAGGCCGCTCCAGAATTTTGGAATTTCACACATTACAATGTAAATTTTTATGCACATTTAGCTCGATGAAAAATGTTATATTTATTTCTTACTGCACAAATTCTGAATTTTATTTATCAGCATGCAAATTTCCTATTTCTAGATTTATATAAATGTCTTAAGAAATCAGAGTTCACATGCTTCAAAAGAAAAATGTGAGCATTTATGGAATTCTTTTTTTAAAAGAGGAATGTACAATCCTCTATTATTATTATTTTTAAGTGGCAAAATATACTGAATTCCCTATATTCTCACTTTGAGACTTATTATTTGAAGATTGAAGAGAAGAAATCTTCATCTATGGAAGAATATGCTAGTGAAGTACTGCGAATGATAGAAATTATATATGTTTGCGACCTAATAAATAATAGCGAGCAGCAAGGAATAAATGCAGATGGAGCAAAACGACCACACCAGTTGGAAAGAATGCAGACCATTTCTAATTCAAAGAATTTCACTGATTTCACAAGTTGAAAAGTGCATCTTAATAAAAAGAAGAATTCTGGATCACACACTGCGCTCAAACTGAAGAGACAACATAAAAAAATGTGCGCATAAAATACAGCACATCTTCCACAAAAACATTCAACAAATTTTATGGAGCCCAGCGGCAAAGATACTCAAATGAAACAACTCAGAAGCATGGAAATAAGAAAGGTACATTAGAAAAATGGATCTGCATGATAAAAAAATCAACAGTAGCATCTAAAATGGTATGCAAAACAGAATTGTGATCACTACGAATCATCTATTTTCAGATATGTCACAATATTTTTAGAAAAACCAAAATGGTATAATTTACGAAAGCGTTGCAAAGGAGAATGGCACCGCATTCAAAACTTCTCACTTGTAAGTCAATGTCATAATTCAATAATTCGTTTTATAATTAATGACAAAATTCACAGGTGCACTGTAAAATAAGTTAGCGATTCGCACCCATGCTTCCATTTCTACGAATTCAGAAGCTAATTACATTTCACTCTGAGGGTGTGGCGCTCAGATGAAACTCATTCTGCAAATTGGACAATCAAGAAGGATGTCAGATGTACGGGACGAGAACAAGGCGCCAAAAACCAACGAAGACAACCGTGCAGCAACAGAAAATATACAGGAATCATTGGTGAAAAAGAAAAAAAACGTAAGTAGCAAACTTTGAAAAATCTGCACAATAAGCAACAGAGAAAAAGTAACAAAATGCACTGAGAATCATTTCTACATATTGCGTAGGTTCAGTGGAAAAAACAAAAATCATCTCATCTAACATCTTCCACCATCAGCATAGGCCAAAAATAAAGCTGAAATTGAGTTCAGTAATAACATAGCTGATTCGGAAATTTCTTTAATAAGGCTCCTAAAGGAAGTAAAACTGCGGTATATTGCATCACTGCTATGTCAATTTCAAAATTATTCGTTTTATTTTGTTTTAAGCCCCAGAAAGCACTTTAAAAAAGGTTTTGAGCAGAAATTCAGATGTTTTTTTTCCAATATATTTTCATTTCATTTCTTTAATTCCAACCTTAAATAAAGAGTTATTTTGGATGTGCCATGACACATTTGTTTACATAACGGCAATTTCAAATAAGATTTACATGCATATGAAACATGTGAGATTTTCTTAATTTCAGTAACATACCATTCTACAAATATAATAAACAACATGATTGTTTCAGGAACAACAGAAAATTTGACAGAGGAAGAAAAGATCATGCTGATGATGAAGGAATCCACAGAAGCATACGATACAAAATAGTAAGTAAAATACAGAGTTATAAACATTTATATTATAAATTTATAAACATTTATAGTTATAATCATTTATAAACATCATCTTTTAGTTATGTAAAAATTCCGCAAAGAAAAAGAAAATCGGCATGGTCATCTTACTGCAAGCGGTGCAGGCAGGAAGGGCACTGCATACAGAACTGCCCACTGGTTTGTTTATGTCATAATTAAGAAATCAGTTGTATAATTAATTGCAAATTTTTAATTTTTAGCTGCATTACAAAAGAAAAGACGGCCAGTAAAAAATAGGTCATTCATTTAAACAATGTGTATGAAAATCGTCCCTCGTAATCAGCCGCAGTATGAAAGAGCCGCAAGCCGGGGGAATGTCAGCAAGACAGTAGGGGAACAAATTTCAGTCGACCAACCCCGGTGCCCCTCTGCGGCGGGAGACTTCCTATATATTGGAGCGCTGAGGATTGGATCAGAAAAACAGCGAAGAGCCGGTCACAGACATTACCGAAGCTGCGAGTGTGGACGAAGTGGAAAGTGGAGACGAAGTGCCATCAAGGAGTAACGGAGAACGCAGTCCGGAAGTAAGCCTGGTGAACGACAGTACCGGCCGAAGTCCTGAACTCAGAACCTATCCACCAGCTCCACCCGGCTGGTTGTTTTAATAGAGGCGTGATGATGTGTGATTAACATAAACACTTAATAAATCTTTTCCCATCATTTTCGCACTTTTTTATTTACCATAATTAACAATGCGTACGCTTTTATAATTGCAGGTTAACTTAAATGATGTCTGTTATTATAATATCAGAATTTCATTGACTCATTAAATAAAGAAGATGTGATTTTCATTAATACTCAAATAACTGAATATTATATTTGGTGTTTCATGTGCGCATCGAACAAATTAGAGCAGAATGCCAAAGGTAAGAAGCACTGGAAGTGTTCAAAAGTTGTTGCATAATATAGCACGTATGATTGTTGTTATTATTCCTTATTTTTGCTTTGGTAAACAACAGAAAGTTCACCAACAAATGTTTCGCCAGTTCTCAGTTTCGAAAGGATTTAAGGATATAAGATGCTACAGCTGATCAAAAGGCTTTTTCAGCTTAACGAAGATAGTCACTAGCAGGATTCTACAAGGAAAAAGAAAGATGCTGATTAAAGAAAGTTAATTCCTATAATACTCTAGTACTTTTCATGTTCCGCATTGCCAGACTGATCTTTCCCGTCACATTATGCATTTACAAAATGAAATACAATAAAGCATGTAGCAATGAAAGATTCTGCTTTCTTAAATTTTGATTATTATGGATACAAAATGGAGAACAAATGAATTATAAAAAAATACAAGTACTGGAGGTTTTTCGTGATTGTAAACCCAAAAAATGTCAACTGGAATACTATTTTTATGATATTTAAAATTGAAAAGTATTATGAAATATATGAAAATTGTAAAGAACATTTTGCGCAATAAAATATGAAAGGAATTCGGAATATCGTGCATAATATTATCTACTGGTTTATTGTATGTTGCCATAAATTTCTTATTAGATATTTGAGAAATCAACAATCAGCTATTTTGACCAGCAATTCAATTCTTTGAAAAATATTTTATATGTATGCTACAAATTTGTCAGCAATATAACAAACGCTCTTGAAAAATACAATTATATATTATAGAGTATTAGTTAAACAACTTCATATCTATATATACTGTTTTACAATAATTGAACATAAATTTTCTTAAGAAAAATATAAAATTATTTACAATTGTTCAAAAAAGAGCGCTGTTTTAAAGTTTTATAGGCACGTGTAATTTACGTTTTTTACTTTCGATCTATTCATTGCATAATAAAATGAATGCTATTGATCAACCGCTTGTTACAGATCATTAGCAATGATTTAAATTATAAAAATTCAATTTAACATTGAAATTATGTATATGAAAACCATAATGGTAAAACAGAACCATATTTGTAATTTCAATTTTAAATAGAATATTAAAGCAACATTAAAGAATATGTTTTGTTTAAAGTATTTAAAGTGTGGCCAAAAATGTTTAGTCAATGAATGCTTTAATAAATGGCACATTTTCTGCCATTCGAATTTGTTGAAAACAGGCGATGGCTTACAACTGCAATCTACGAAAGCAAAGAAAAGTGACGGTATCCATTAGAACAACAATTGCTCATAATGGTACATCAAGGGGAACACAGTTGAATTTCGAAGATCCAGTATTGATGGGCAATGTAAGAAATTGTTAATAATTGTCATTTTTTAGTTATTTTACTTCCATTTTTATAATCAAGGTGAAAAGGTCATCAATTGACAAACCAACACCTGAATTGGCTACTTTGAAAGTTCTGGCTGAATTTTACAAAGGAATATTAGGTTTGGAAAATGGAATTGATGAGCATTATAAAAATAATTTGACAGTTCTGGATAAAACACACAAAGTGTTCTTGAACCCAACTTCTGTAAAACAAATTTTGCTGAATGACAAAAATGATCCGCTGCCTTTAACAGAACCTGTTGATGTTAACCTCCAAGATTTTAAAACAGAAATTTTGAAGCTTCAAACCAATGCTAAGGTAAAGTTTCCCTTTCAACATCAGAAATATCAACTGAGAACTACAACTGTTAAGGAAAATATTTTGGTTTAATTTAAAATATTATACAAAATTACAATAAATACATTTTTATAGAATTTACAAAATGAAGAACAAGCATGCGCATTAAAGATGATTTTGAACGCTTTGGAAAATTTGAATTTGTTAAGCATAGAACAAATAGCAGATATCTATTATGTGTTTGGTAAAGATATCATGGTAGGTGATAAACAAATGAAAGAAATATTAATTTCCATGACAAATAACGGTTTCTTTGTGCCGGATGACGCTGCCGATTATATGCAAAAATTCAAAGAATTTCCTGAAAAAACTATAAATTGGAAAACTGTCACCAAAGTGATCGTACCAGAGATTATCATCGGTGCTGATGGCGAAATGTGCACAAAACGAAATGTAGATGAATCACAAAATAAACTACTCCCTGAAATTGTTCATATCTATGTAACAATATTATTTTGAAATGCTTAATTATTTTTAAAAATAATATTTTTTCCATTTTAGATTGATCCAAAAACGAATGCAATTAAAATAATTGATAAGAAGTAATCAATCAATGGATATATTCAATCGCATTATGATATTTTAAAATGCTGTTTAATAACATATTAAAATATTTATATAACAAATGAATTTGAATTTTGATTTAATTTGAAATGTAAATTTTACGTTTTACCGTACACTAAGTGATTTTGATTTGAAATACAATTTTCATGCGTAAAATAAAATTACGCATTCGTATATATAAATAATGTTCTTTAATTGCTTTAGCTGAAAATTACAGAAAATTTCAAACAAAGATTTCACATTACCATCTTTCATTTATAATGTTTTGATCGCTGATAAAATAGTGTTGAGGCAAAATGTGAAATTATCTAAACTAAGCCAATACTTATTTAACGGCACAAATATTATCATAAAGCCTAACTTAATCAAGATTATTATTAATAATGTTATTTGTATAACATTTTATTATTACTGAAATGTATTATTCTTTGTAAAACTGTATATTACACTGCAAATTCAGAACATGGAAGGAATTATTTTATTGAATTAAAGTACTTCAGCTGTAGT
The DNA here is from genome assembly GCA_002221485.1 of Trichinella murrelli. Lineage (NCBI taxonomy): Eukaryota > Metazoa > Nematoda > Enoplea > Trichinellida > Trichinellidae > Trichinella > Trichinella murrelli. The sequence goes on from CM008133.1 coordinate 9,194,522, forward strand.
GCACGGGTTTGGTGTGCATATCATGCAGCTCATGTTGAAAAAGTCATTGTAAGTGAATTTCAAATAAAAGTAACAATAATAATAATAATAACACCTAAAAATTTATTTTGATCTACGTTTAAACCATGCTAAAAATTGCAAAATAATACTTTAAATCCTGACACTTTAAAATACGAGTAGTTTCAATTGCAAAAGTGCAATTTGTAAATCAGTATTTTATCTTGCTTGCCTGCATAATACGCTTTTCCGCTTATTGTGCGAGAATGCAAAACGAATGTGAAACAGATTTCAAAACATTGGAAGAAGACCTGAAAAAGGAATTCAAGAAACATGTTCAACTGTGTTCTCTTGACATGGACATGAGCATGCTGCGTGATGTCATAAAAATAACGTTTAGCATGGTGGAAAAATATAATGAAGAAAGAGATGTGAAATTATTTATTTTCTTTATTAAACTTCGCAAAAATGAAAATAATTCTAATATTTATTTCAGATTGCAAAAGCAATAAAACTATCATTAGATGAAAAGTATATGCCACCGTGGCATTGCATTGTTGGTCGGAAATTTTCTTCGAAAATAACATATGAAGACGGTTATTCTGTACACTTCGTCGCTGAAAACAAGGGCTTTCTGCTTTTTCGTGGAAAATACTAATGCTTTCAATTAAAATTTAATTTTCATTTAAATCACAATTTGCGTATGTAAAACTATGAAGATAATTATTCTGTTTGATATAATAAAATGTTCATATTATTATAAAGTGTCATACTGTTAACATTAACTAACTATTAGTTAACAATTCATTTTTAATTTAATTTCTATTAAAAGACATTGGTGTATTGTATACGTATGGTATATTGTACAAATGAATAATGCAATTGATATCATTTCAGTTATTTAATATTTTCCATGTTTTCCAAGACAAATTGGCAAATTTCATGGTATTATAAAAAGTCTGATGCATTTCCTGTTTGGATTTGCATTATAAGCTAAGATCAATTTAGTAGCGCTTTTCATAGGATGATAATAATTTCTTAAATATATTTTTGCAACATAATGATGCCAAATTACTATATGCATTTTAATGTTATTGTGTAATATTATAAGTGTAACCACGATTATATTTTCATTTCAGCCTCAAAACAATATCATTTTATAAGTACTTCCAAATGCATTAAAACTTTTATTAATAAACACAACATGTTATATGCTAAAATAATGATGAACACATACAGTTAGCAATCAAACTGTAAATAATAAATGTATAATATGCTTTAAGCAATTGCTGCCGGGCTTTCACACTGCTTCTTTTTTCTTAACCAGGACATTGGAAAGTACACAGTCACTTTTTCTGTATCAACAAAATGCATATCCGCCGTACGTATCAAGCAAATAAAATATTTGCACCAAAATAAAAGCATTATTAAAGTCAACTAGCAATTATAAAAGCAGTTCACTTTGTAAAGTGTTATGTAAAAAATACGTAATTGAATTGCAAAGATTGATTGAGTGATTATGTAAATTGTACAATGAAATCAAATATAAATGAAATATTATTATTTACATTTTATTTGCCTAAATAAATAATAGATTTTACTTGTTACTAGCAGTCTTTCTTTCTTTTGTAATGCAGCTAAAAAATTAAAAATTTGCAATTAATTATACAACTGATTTCTTAATTATGACATAAACAAACCAGTGGGCAGTTCTGTATGCAGTGCCCTTCCTGCCTGCACCGCTTGCAGTAAGATGACCATGCCGATTTTCTTTTTCTTTGAGGAATTTTTACATAACTAAAAGATGATGTTTATAAATGATCACAACTCCGTATTTTACTTACTATTTTGGATCGTATGCTTCTGTCGATTCCTTCATCATCAGCATGATCTTTTCTTCCTCTGTCAAATTTTCTGTTGTTCCTGAAACAATCATGTTGTTTAAAATATTTGTAGAATGGTATGTTACTGAAATTAAGAAAATCTCATATGCTACATATGCATGTAAATCTTATTTGAAATTGCCGTTATGTAAACAAATGTGTCATGTCATATCCAAAATAACTCTTTATTTAAGGTTGGAATTAAAGAAATGAAATGAAAATATATTGGAAAAAAAACATCTGAATTTCTGCTCAAAACCTTTTTTAGAGTGCTCTCGGATGCTTAAAACAAAATAAAGCAAATAATTATGAAAATGACATTACAGTGATGCAATATACCGCAGTTTTACTCCATTAAGCAGCGTTATTAAGGAAATTTCAGATTCAGCTATGTTATCAAATAATTCAATTTCAGTTTAATTTCTGGCCTATGCTATGATGGTGGAAGATGTAAGATAAGATGATTTTTATGTTTTCTCCACTGAACTTACGCAACATGTACAAATGATTCTCAGTGTATTTTGTTACTTTTCCTCTGTTGCTTATTGTACAGATTATTCAAAGCTTGCTACTTACGATTTTTTTCTTTCTTCACCAATGGTGCTTGTATATTCCGCTTAGCTACATTGTTGACTTCATTCGTATTCGGCGCCTTGTTCTCGTCCCGTACATCTGACATCCTTCTCGCTCGTCTGATTTGCAGAATGAGCTTCTTCTAAATGTCATAACCACAGAGGACGATATCGTTTGCTCTGCTATTTCATCTGCTGAGCTCAGTGACCCTTGCTCGCTTGTGTTCACAAAAAATGCTTTGTTCTTCTAGCTGTAGACGTCACTGATGTCCTACATAGATGTTATGATAAACAAACTAAAGATTAATTTTGTAATTGTTGAATATCTGAACAGTTGTTCATTCATTTCTGCTTAAGTCTTAGGATTGTTTTCTCACTAATAATTTGGAAGGAATGAGATTATAATATAATTATGTGTAATTTTGTTCATTGTAATTTGATAACGTAATTAACAACAAATGATTTGCACGTTCTCATTATTTTTTGCACTTTTTCTAATCCACTTTTGTTGCTATGTTCATGGTGATTCGAAATGCTCTGATTGGCTTATTTCTTTAATTGAACAGTTATTATCTACAGTGCTGCATTGTAATTTTGAACTTTCAGTTACCATTTTTATTATTCACTTAATATATTCATATTTTATGCTAAAAACACCATTTTTCTTATTTCATGTAGAAATATTCTGCAGCATGCCATTGTAATGCATTTGTCAAGTAATTTTCAATATTTCCTTTCTAAAAAATTGCATTTGAAGCTTAATAGCTATTAATGTGAAGTTTTTAAGATAGTAGTTTATTGAAAGCTGACTTCGATTGAAAACAATCACAACAACCGTTTTCTATTATGATAAAAAAGACAGTCCCTTGCTTCCAGAACGCCTTCAATTACAAACTTCCATCGATAGTAATTCTCTCCGCTAAGCTGAATCACCACTTATTCAGATTCCATATTTTTGTGTTGACAATTCCAGGATTCAGCAGTATTAATATTTGCTCAGAGTTTCCTCCTGAACTTTGTTTCAGTAGACTCTAAGTTGCAAACAACGTCGACACACAACAAACACACTTCAAATGAATCCGCTGTCTAACACGCAAAAGCAAAAAACATCTTTTAAGGTTGAGCGTATATCACAATTGCTCAGAGGAAGCGTGCTGGGTCCATAACCTGTTGAAGATTCCTTAGCTGATCTGTGTTATTATGCAAATCCGGACAGCACATTTAAGACTTGCAAATACAAACACAGCAGCCACAAAGAGTATTTAAAGAAACACAGAAATAAACGATTGAGAGGGCTAAGTTTATTAAAATACAAAAAATACGTATATGTCTCACCCACACTTACGCAAATCTATATATATCAACGGATGATTGCAGTTTATCGAATGTCCCGGTTCAACATTCAGTAGTAATACATTTCGTTGTAGATCCATTGGCTCTATTTCCACAATATTTCATGTCAATTTCTATTTGCTTAGATTTGGTTTTGATAATTATCTATTTTTTGTATAAACTGATTGAATTTTAGGTGAAACTTTTTTAAATATATTTATGCGCTTATATAAATTGATTTGAAAGATGAAAGTAATTTTTCATTGTGAAATTATCCATCAAACTTTTATAAACTTTTTTCGAGAGTCAATATGAATTAATGTTAACACTTTTGAATGTCATTCGCCACTGAAAATCTGTTTATGGTTGTTGAAAAATTGTTGTGACAAGTTGAGCTGGAATATGCTGCTATCATTGTTTCTCAGAGATTTTTCTCATCGGCTGGATGTATTTATGCTGTGCAGAAATGCAGTGTAATGTTCCGTGCAAAATCACAATCCATGTTTGATCTTGAAGCAAAGCATGCTGCACATAATTATAAGCCACTGCCAGTGGCGTTGGAGCGTGATGAGTGCCTTTTTGTTTGGGATGTAAATGGATGACGTTACTTAGCATATTCAGCTGTTAATCAAGGTCATCGTCATCTCAAAATTATAGAAGCGTTAAAAAAGCAGGATGATAGACTGATACTTTGCACACGTGCGACGTATTCAAATGTTTTAGGAGAATATGAAAAATTTATGGCAAATTTGTTTGGTTATGGCAAACTGTTACAATGAATTCCGGCGTTGAGGGTTGTGAAAGTGAATTGAAGCTTGCTCAACGTTGGGCATATGATGTGAAGTGAGTCCCAGAAAATAAAGCTGAAGTGATATTTGTTGAAGGCAAATTTTGGGGAAGATTATTAGCCGCGGTCTCATCAAGCACACGTTTAGAATGTTATGACGGGTTTGATCTTCTATGTCTGGTTTCAAAGTTATCCATACGATGATCCGGGAGCTCTTAAACAAGTAGTGCTGAGCACGAATGGTAGTAATGTTGCAGCTTTTATGGTTGAATCTATTCAAGGTGAAGGAGGCGTCAGGGTGGCAAAAGATGGTGGTTATTGGAGAAGAGTTGCTGAAATTTGTCAGAGGTGTGACGTTTTATTGATTACAGATGAAGTTCAAACTGGGTGAGGACGTACTGGTAAAAGGTTGTGTTCTGACTATTAAAATGTTGGTCCAGACATCCTTATTTTTGGTAAAGCGCTTTCAGGCGGTTGTTATCTAATTTTGGGGGTTTTATTTGATGATCCAATTATGCTTAACATTTAGCCAGATCAGCAGAGCTCTACTTTTGGAGGTAATCCATTAGCTTGCTGAATTACGATGGTTGCTGTAATAGTTGTCGAAGAAGAAAATTTAGCTTCCGACGCTTTCAAGATGGAATATCTTTTTCATCAACAAACGCATGGCTTGCCAAGTGCAATTGTAAAAGCTGTGCGTAGCAAGGGTCCTCTCAACGCAACAGAAATCAACAGTGGTTATGATGCTCGAGAATTATGCATCCGCGTATTAGAAAATGGACTTTTAGCCAAAATCACACACGGAAATAAAATTCGATTCTTGATAATATAATACATGTATTTAATAAATTAAAATGAATTATATTTTTTAATTGGGAGAAATGTTTCAGATTGAAAATTCAAAATTATTCAATTTATCAATCAAATCAGTGCAGGTAATTTTTCGATAACATGTAAGCGTGCTATATTTGAAATACTCACTTCTGAAGCAGTGTTGTAAAAACTAGTTTTTCATAACTATCAAATGTGAATTGTATTCAAAAATTTATGGTGCTAAAAAGTGAATAAATTAATCTCATAATTGTTCACCAATTAAATATAACGATGAAAAAAGTTCTTCTTATGAATGAAAAGAAGACAAATGATGAAATATGCATATAATGTAATAAAGATATTGAATTTCTCATCATACAAAGAGATTATGATTAGACTTGGTTATGCAAATTTTCTGCAAGATTGCACAGTTCTTTCAATGATGTTTTAAACAACTCACAATTAACGTTATTATTAAAGTACAATGTCATAATTTATATTTCTTTTGTTAAATATACATGAAACTAAAGCGAAACAGCAGAATGGCCCAGAGGAACCGTGTTGGTCCCATAACCCAGAGGTCCGTAGATCGAAACCACGCTCTGTTATCTTTTTTCTTGGCAATTTTACGTGTTGAATTGATATGAAATTTATTTCTTTTATTTTATAACTTATGTAATAAGCATTCTGTGAAATCAATGCCAATATTCTGTCTACTTGACAATCACGACGTGAACATAAAAAGCAGATTGTTTACTTAATTTTCCAGCACGATATGGCAGTGGAGTTTGTGTTTTCTAGCGTTTCTTTCAGAAATTTAATTCATGAATTATCATTCTTCGCCATTTCGTATTCCATCGTATATTTTCAAGAATTTACATGATTCAGCTTTTCATGAATAGAAACCTCAATTTAAATATGTAGATGTTATCAGAACTTGCGTTTCGAAGCAGGCTTATAATTTATTTAATAGGAAACTATAAAATTATTAACAAAAAATGTTATAGTAAATACCTTGCAAGAAAATATTCATATCATGTACTCCTTGCTTGTCTATTGTTGCATACTTGCATATGCCTCTCACATTTATATTTACTAAATACGAAAATTAACTAAAGAAGAGCATCAGTAGACATGAATGCACTGTTTATTTGCATAAATATGAAGGAAAAATCACAACAAAATTATTTTTGTCGAATTACATCAACCAAAATTCCTGATTCACAGTACAGTACCTCTGCAAAAATAGAATTATCCTTGACAACGAAAATATAATTTTCCTTTGCTGGTTTTATTAAATAGCATTCTTTTGTTAGAAAATAATTGATCGCAATGCATTCATCATTTAGAATGCATTTATATAGGCATACTTGAAAATTGCTGACATCTTTATCTATAGTCATTACTTCCCAGGATGTTAAATTTTTTTGCTTGTAAATTTCAGCAGCACAAATTTCTTGAGTTTCATTAAAATAATAAATTAGTGGTTCAGTATTGCATTTCCGCTCATCAGGGCGATCTATTAAAAAGAATTATATTTTATAAAAATGCACTGTAAATTATGAACAATGTATCTGCATTTCTCAAAACTGAAATTTATACAGCAATTAAATGCCGGTACACAGATATGATTTCCTTCTTGATCCACGAAGTTTTTCTATTGTAAATATGAAGTACTTCATACACAAATCTTTAATTATTCTGCTCTACAAAGTGGATCATTGAATATTTTCAAAATTAAACGAAAAATGTTTTTTATACATTTAACTTTGCTATTATTGGATTGATAAACTGTAATAAAAGTAGGTTTTTAAACATTTAATTAATACACATAATTAATTCATTATTCATTTGATTACCAATTCTTAATGTTGTTTATCAATTAATGCAACTGCTCTTGCTTTAATGAAGCGACATATGAAATTATTAATTAAAATTAGAAAAATTGACAATTCTGTGTTGAAAAGTGATGTATATATCACTAGATGGCAGTATTCATTAGATGGGATATGTAGAACAAACTTTCAATCCATTAAAAACTGCTCAGAATAAAATTTTTACCTTTAAAACATTCTTTCAGTGCTACAACCGTTTCATCAGCGTGAACCAATATTGAACTGCTGCTTCGTCCTTTGAATATTTTTTTGCATTTGTGATCTAGTTGTGAGAACAGTATAGCCATACATGAAGTATGCCTTCTGCATATGTGTAGGCATCTGTTTAGTGAATAAATTTTTCGTGGAATTTCAATTGCAAAAGCGTTTCGAATTATGTCGATATTTAACAATTGAACTTCACAAATTTCAAAAAATTCATAAAGTTTTACATATCGTTCTTCAACATTTTCAGCTGCTACGTAGTGAAAAAAATCTAGCTCTTGCTCTGCAAAAAGGAAAAACAGATTCAACGTAATCTGTAAGAATTAATGATATTATTACATGCAAAAATGAATTTACCACGGACATTATGTGTTGTACTGCTTATTGGTCTTGATGGAGAAGATATGCTTGTTTCATCAGGCTGAATGCGATTAACAGCAGATCCGTCTTGATACTCCTGTTGTTCTTCCACTGGAATAAATTTCACATTTATTGCAAATTTTCTATCTATAGCTAGTGATATGAAATATGTAGAATTATTAGCATGCATTAAACTTCCGCAAGAGGTTGCAAACATTTATAAATCAATTCCATATCTTGTATTTTAATTAAATGCTTTTAGCAATAATATGATAAATAAAAAAATGGAATGCACTATTTGAAAAAATGTTACTTTAAATACTTGATACCTTCCACACATTTTTCTATGAAATGAGCCGTTTCTTTTTTGCTTTCTGAATATTCATAAAGTGCTTCACTAGCGTTAAGCACCAGATGCAAACAAGTTTTTTCTTCTGCTTCGAAATAAACAGCATTGCATAAATTTACCCGAAACTGCTGAGCGCAGAATTTAATGCAATGCAGTAAAGTCTTCGAATTCCATAATAGCCATCGACGCTTCATGTGCACTCTGCGCAAAGGAATTTCATGAACTGTGCATTGAACTAGCATTGATTCAACACGTAAATTTATTATTTTTCCACTACCATTGTAATATCTGCTTTCTGAACTTTCCGTCATATCTGAAAGCATATTATGAATAGTGGTAAACTTTTATTTCTTTCAAAAATATGCCCTAAACATAAACAAACAAAGAGACAACAGATGAAACATTGTTAAAATTGCCAAATGTAATCTAAATGTAGAATTCAAAATAATTTTAATTGTGCAATGAATTTCAAATATTTGCATTACAGAATAAATCTGTCTCTTCTTTGCATGTGTCAAAATTTATACATATTTAATCATACGCTAAAATGTTTGCTAAATCAAGAAATACGAACATTTTCTGTATAATGATATTTCTGAAAGTAAATCATAAACAAATTTTAATGAAAGAAAAATAAATTCTGTAAATTTTTTATGTATTATAGAATTTTGTATTTGTATTTAATCAAAACGGTTTTTTCAAACTCACTGTAATAACAGTAATTCAATGTAAAAAATTCTGATTCGCTTTTCCTTATTACATCTCTACTCTGCAGTGGTTGATTTTGTCGTAATAGAAGACAAACTTTTTCTTCACCAGAAAACAACACTGCATGGCACTTCCCAGGCACTGATAATACCCTGCAATGTGCAAGGCACAGCTCTAAACTATTGAGAAAAAGCATCCCGCTGCGTTTCAGCAAAAAGTTTTCACTGAAAGGATGCCTTTCAACAATGCAAATTTCTGCTGTTGCTTTCAATTTAACTGCATTAATTTTGTTAACATTTTCTTCAACTTCTTCTTCAAAAAAGTACATGAAACCCTCAGCTACATGAAAATATTAAATAAAAGTTCTCATGTGTATATTGAGGTAAAACACATAACTATTAAGCAGTAAACTTTGCACACTACCTGGCAAGCAATGTGTTATTTTATAAAAATGCAAATCGTGCATTTGCTCACTGCAGTTGACTATGATGTTTTCTTCTAGCATGCCATGTAACTTTGAACAAGAAGATGTTTTTTCATTATAGGCAAATATGTTGTAGTAGTGAGGATTCAAATCAGAGTAGCTGTATGCAATACAACTTTTGAAAGAAGCATTAAACAAAAATAGTTCTATGCTGTCCAGAATTTCTTCTCGAATTCCTATTTGTTGCAATAAACAAATTTTATCTATCAGTGGTACATAAATTTTCTTTTCTGAACTATATGAAGCCTAAAAACAGAATTTTTGAGTAAATCATTGCACAGCTTTTATTTAAATACTTGCAACAAACTGGAAAAAGCACAAAACAACAGATAAGATGTGTTGAAGTAACATTTCTGCATCTTTAATAAACGACCCTTCGAAGAATGATGGTGATACATTCTAATATAAATGTCGCAGATTGCATTATAAATGTAAACACATATTTGATTATGGCATATTTGAAAAGCCTTAATTGCACGGAATTTTAATTTGAAGCAACTTGCAAAATTCTTAATTTGCGCTTATTATTGCAAAACTTCTTTTTAAACTTTCATTGGCTTTTTGACTTCACTGTTCTAGTATATCAATGCAAATATTATTTTTTTATTTTATATGCTAAATTAAACTGGATGATATATCAGCATTATGTTTATGGCATTATTTTATTACTTTAAATGTGTCGAAGCTTTAACACCTTATATAAAAATTATTTTGATCGTTCGCGAAATATGCAGGCAAGTAATTAGACATAAATACACATCACTCATATAAATGAACCCTCCGTTATATTGTTCAGATCAATGTGTGCCAACGTTGCTTTATATTCATATTATTCTGATATTATTTACTCTTATGGTCTGTAGCTTACTGATATTTCTTCTTGAAGTATTTCCCGCATTTTGAAAAAAATGGGTGTGCAGAACTCATTCATTAACCTATATCTTCCCAATGTTCAGTAAATGGAACAAAACTTTGAGAGCGCCTAACTCTACCAATATTCCATTGTTTTGGTTTATATTTTGCAAATGAATTCTTGGCTGGGATATTTATAAACATATGTCATCACATTTATCTTTAGATATACTGTTCTGTTTTTCTTAATCAATGAAATCACAAAAAATTGACTTTTTAATTCAGTTCTGGTTTTTTGCTAATTATTTTACATGCACCGTGCCTAACTATTTAGAAGGCACATATTCTTGTAGCTGAGACATTACTCTATTTGCACATATATAATACATGGTTGTTCTCTTACGTTTCGATATCAATAATTGATAAACAACATTGATGTTTTATTTACTGAACATTGGGCGGTTCTCGACATAAAAGGGTTAGTTATGGTATATTGTCTACAACAGTGACTCAGACTAGGTTTTTGTGTGTAAACTGCTTTCTATCTGTGTTTTCTCACAGCCTGTCTTCTGACATGATTAACCAAACTCAAAAATCAAACTCTGTGAACTCTGGCACTGGAATGCAATTGTTTTTTTGTTGTATAGAACAACTGATAACAACTGTTGCATTTATACCACATGCAAATATCAAAACGTACAGACATTGGCACTAGAATGCAATTGTTTTTCCGATGTATGGAACAACTGACAGGAACTGTATATTAGTGCGGTTAGGTTTGGTTACAAAGTATGGTTGTTGTGTGGCAACCACGGCTACCCATATCATATGATTACTTATCAAGGTAAGGAAATCCACGCATTGAAATTGCCATTGAGCACCAGATTTATCAGTAATATGGTCGACATTATTCAAGAAAACTGCAGTACCACAAGGCTTACGTTCTATTTTGACAACTTCTTCAACAATTATGATCTGCTGGTAATGTTATTTGAATTGAAAATGAGAGCTATTGGAACGATACGACCATACCGCAGCAATGGTGCTGGTGCAGTGATGTTACCGGACAAACAGCTAATAGAACAAAAGCGAGGTGCGTTCGACTTTCGAAGTTATAGAAATGTGTATATAGCAAAATGGCATGATAATTCCATCGTCAGAATCGCCAGCAACTTCATGACACACAGCCCGCTGCGCAAAACGCAATGAAGAGTGAAAGGCCAACGCATTCAGGTACAAATGCCAAACATTGTAAGATCGTATAACACGAGTATAAGAGGGGTTACAGTCTTGAGAAACTGGCTGCTACGTATCGTCCAACAATAAGAAGCAAAAAATGGTATTGGCCTTTGTTCATCAATGCGGTGAACGTTGCGATGGTGGCTGCTTGGCGGATACACTGCTTCATAGAAGAGAGGCCACTCAGCCACCTGGAGTTCCGTCGACAAGTGGTCCTGAGCTTGCTGCAGTCAGAACGAGCAGCAACACCAAGAGCGGCATCAGATTCAATGTCACAATTGCCTGACATCCGCTTCGATGGTGTAAACCATATTCTTGGTACTGGATAACAGGGACGTTGCAAAGTATGCAAACGAAATACCAAGAATATGTGCAAAAAAATGCAACGTTCGACTACACGCAGAGCGAGGAAAGCAATGCTTTGAAATTTACCATCAGCAGAAATAAAATAAACCATAAATCGAAGTGTTGCTACCTATTTTTACCAAAATCTCCGATCTCTAATCAATAAAAGCAGTGTTACTACGTGTCGAGCATTTTTGTCGCTGTTTATTGTACGCCCAATGTTCACTAAATGGAACATGCCATAATTCCATTAGGAGTAGTGCCAGACATGTCCAGCCCTAATATTTTCTTAATTACAACGTATGCGTGTGTCATCAAGATTTACAGCTCTTGAACATGCACCTAAAAAGTTTGGGTAGATAACGGTTAAAAAATATGAAATAAATGGATGATCAAAATGCACAAATTAATTTCATTCAATTAAAATTACATTGTACATTTCAAAACCATTTGATTAATGTCTTTTCAATATGATGAATTTTGATTCACGTTCTATGAATGTCAATTAAGTAATCGGTTTTATGATTGATGGAAAATGTATAATTTTGAGGCTGCATTACAAAAGATGAGACGGCGAGTAAGAAGTAGTGATCTATTATTTATTTAAACAAAATATATATGAAAATATTATTCATATATAATTTCATTGTGTGGTTAACATAAGCACTTAATAAATCTTTTCTCATCATTTTCACACTTTTTATTTACCATAATTAAGAATGCGTACGCTTTTATAATTGCAGGTTAACTTAAATGATGTCTGTTATTATAATGTCAGAATTTCATTGACCTTTTAATTAAAATAGATGTGATTTTCATTAATACTCAAATAACTGAATATTATATTTGGTGTTTCATGTGCGCATCGAACAAATTAGAGCAGAATGCCAAAGGTAAGAAGCACTGGAAGTGTTCAAAAGTTGTTGCATAATATAGCGCGTATGATTATTTTTATTAATCCTTAGTTTTGCTTTGGTAAACAACAGAGAGTTCACCCGCAAATGTTTCGCCAGTTCCCAGTTTCGAAACCATTTAGAGATGTGAGATGCTACAGCTGATCGAAAGGCTTTTTGAACTTTATTAAGATAGTCACTAGCCGGATACTACAAGGAGAAAGAAAGGTGTTGATTAAAGGAAGTTAATTGCAATGATACTTTTGTACCTTTCATGTTCCGCATTGCCTGGCTGATCTTTTACCATCACATTACACATTTACACAATGAAATACAATAAAGTATGTAGCAATAAAAGATTCTGCTTTCTTAAATATTGATTATTATGGATACAAAATATAGAACAAATGAATTATAAAAGTAATCAAATACTAGAAGTTTTTCGTGATTGCAATCCCAGAAAATGGCTTATGGAATACTAGTTTTATGATATTTAAAAATGTAAAGTATTATGAAAGATTTGAAAATTGTAAAGAAAACATTTTGCGTAATAAAACATGAAAGGAATTAGGAATATCGTGCATAATATTATCTGCTGGTTTATTGTATGTTGCCATAAATTTCTTATTAGAGATTTGAGAAATCAACAATCAGCTATTTTGACCAGCAATTCAATTCTTTGAAAAATATTTTATATGTATGCTACAAATTTGTCAGCAATATAACAAACGCTCTTGAAAAATACAATTATATATTTCTGAGTATTAGATAAACAACTTCATATCTATATATAATGTTTTACAATAATTGAACATAAATTTTCTTAAGAAAAATATAAAATTATTTACAATTGTTCAAAGAGGAGCGCTGTTTTAAAGTTTTATAGACATGTGTAATTTATGATTTTTATTTTCGATCTATTCATTACATAATAAAATGAATGCTATTGATCAACCGATTGTTACAGATCATTAGCAATGATTTAAATTATAAAAATTCAATTTAACATTGAAATTATTTATTTGAAAACCATAATGGTGAAACAGAACCATATTTGTAATGTCAATTTTAAATAGAATATTAAATCAACATTAAACAATATGTTTTGTTTAAAGTATTTAAAGTGTGGCCAAAAATGTTTTAGTCAATGAATGCTTTAATAAATTGCACATTTTCTGCCATTCGAATTTGTTGAAAACAGGCGATGGCTTACAACTGCAATGTTCGAAAGCAAAAAAAAGTGACGGTATCCATTAGAACAACAATTGCTCATAATGGTACATCAAGGGGAACGCAGTTGAATTTCGAAGATCCAGTATTGATGGGCAATGTAAGAAATTGTTAATAATTGTCATTTTTTACTTATTTTACTTCCATTTTTATAATCAAGGTGAAACGGTCATCAATTGACAAACCAACACCTGAATTGGCTACTTTGAAAGTTCTGGCTGAATTTTACAAAGGAATATTAGGTTTGGAAAATGGAATTGATGAGCATTATAAAAATAATTTGACAGTTCTGGATAAAACACACAAAGTGTTCTTGAACCCAACTTCTGTAAAACAAATTTTGCTGAATGACAAAAATGATCCGCTGCCTTTAACAGAACCTGTTGATGTTAACCTCCAAGATTTTAAAACAGAAATTTTGAAGCTTCAAACCAATGCTAAGGTAAAGTTTCCCTTTCAACATCAGAAATATCAACTGAGAACTACAACTGTTAAGGAAAATATTTTGGTTTAATTTAAAATATTATACAAAATTACAATAAATACATTTTTATAGAATTTACAAAATGAAGAACAAGCATGCGCATTAAAGATGATTTTGAACGCTTTGGAAAATTTGAATTTGTTAAGCATAGAACAAATAGCAGATATCTATTATGTGTTTGGTAAAGATATCATGGTAGGTGATAAACAAATGAAAGAAATATTAATTAACATGACAAATAACGGTTTCTTTGTGCCGGATGACGCTGCCGATTATATGCAAAAATTCAAAGAATTTCCTGAAAAAACTATAAATTGGAAAACTGTCACCAAAGTGATCGTACCAGAGATTATCATCGGTGCTGATGGCGAAATGTGCACAAAACGAAATGTGGATGAATCACAAAATAAACTACTCCCTGAAATTGTTCATATCTATGTAACAATATTATTTTGAAATACTTAATTATTTTTAAACATAATATTTTTTCCTTTTTAGATTGATCCAAAAACAAATGCAATTAAAATAATCGATAAGAAATAATCAATCAATGGATATATTCAATTACAATATGATATTGTAAAATGCTGTTTAATAACAAATTAAAATATTTATATAACAAATGAATTTGAATTTTGATTTAATTTGAAATGTAAATTTTACGTTTTACCGTACACTAAGAGATTTTGATTTGAAATGTAATTTTCATGCATAAAATAAAATTATGGATTCGTGTATGTAAATAAAGTTCTTTAATTGCTTTAGCTGAGAATTACAGAAAGCCTCAAACAAATATTTCACATTCACATTTTTCATTTATAATGTTTCGATCGCCGATGCAATAGTGTTGAGCAAAAAAGTGAAATTATCTAAACTAAGCCAATACTATTTTTAACGGGACAAATATTATCATAAAACGTAACTTAATCAAGATTATTATTAATAATGCTATTTGTTGACATTTCATTTTTCCTGAAATTAATTATTCTTTGTGAAAGTGTATATTGCAATGCAAGATCAGAACATGGTCTTTATCAAGGAAAGAAATATTTTATAGAATTTATGTACTTCAGTTAAAAAACACGCTATTACATACTTGCTTACTCGTCGTGTAGCTAATCATTTTTACCGTTCTAACTTTGCAACGTCAACATTATTTTTTATTACTTTTGCATCTTTTACTTGTGTTTCACATATTGACTAAAATACATAATGAAAATAATCAACTTTCATTAAATGAATTGAATTAAATGATAAATAATACTAAACTATGTTTCAATTTCACTGCTATTTTGCATTTCTTATGCATATCATGGAGCACATGCTGAAAAAGTCATTATAAGTGCCTATTAAATAAAAGTAATAATAATAATAATAACAATGCTAGATAATTTATTTTGAGCTACGTTTAAATCATGCTTAAATTTACAGAATAATACTTTAAATACAGACACTTTAAAATACGAGTAGTTTCAATTGCAAAGGTGCAATTTGTAAATCCGTATTTTATTTTGCTTACCTGCACAACACGCTTTTCCGTTTATTGTGGAAGAATGGAAAACGAATGTGAAACAAATTTCAAAACATTGGAAGAATCCCTGCAAAAGGACTTCAAGAAAGTTGTTCAACTGTGCTTTCTTGATGTGGACATGAGCATGCTGCGTGATGTCATAAAAATAACGTTTATCATTCTGGAAAAATATAATGAAGAAAGAGATGTGAAATTATTTATTTTCTTTATTAAACTTCGCAAAAATGAAAATAATTCTAATATTTATTGCAGATTGCAAAAGCAATAAAACTAATATTAGATGAAAAGTATATGCCACCGTGGCATTGCATTGTTGGTCGGAAATTTTCTTCAAAAGTAGCATATGAAGACGGTCATTGTGCACACTTCGTCGCTGAAACAAGGGATTTCTGCTTTTTTGTGGAAAATACTAATGCTTTAAATTACTATTTAATTTTTATTTGAATAACAATTTTCGTTTGTAAAACTATGAAGATAATTATTCTGTTTGAAATAATAAAATGTTCATACTATTATAAATTATATTCTTATATAAAATCATATTCATATATATAAAAATCATATATATATATGAATGTTATATTATAAAGTGTAATACTGTAAACATTAACTAACTATCAGTTACCATTTCATTTTTAATTAAATTTCAATTAAAAAATAATGGTGTATTGTATGTGCATGGTATATTGTATAAATGAATAAAACAATTCATATCATTTTAATTATTTAATATTAATATTTTTTATGTTATTCAAGACAAATTTGCAAATTTCATGGTATTAAAATTAGTCTGATACATATCCTGTTTGAATTTGCATTATAAGCTAACATCAATTTAGTTGCGCTTTTTATAGGATGATAATAATTTCCTAAATATATTTTTGCAACTTATACAAATTAGTATATGCATTTAAATGTTAATGTGTGATATTATTAGTGTAACCACGTTTATACTTCCTTTTCGCCTCAAAACAATATTTTTTTATCAAGTACTTCCAAATGCATTAAAACTTTTATTAATAAACACAACATGTTATATGCTAAAATAATGATGAACATATACAGTTAGCAATCAAACTGTAAATAATAAATGCATAATATGCTTTAAGCTATTGCTGCCGGGATTTCACACTGCTTCTTTTTTCTTAAGCAGGACATTCGAAAATTCACAGCCACTTTTTCTGTATCAACAAAATGCATATCCGCCGTACGTATCAAGCAAATGAAATATTTGCACCAAAATAAAAGCATTATTAAAGTAAACAAGCAATAATAAATGCAGTTCACTTTGTGAAGTGTTGTGTAAAAAATACGTAATTGAAATGCAAAGGTTGATTGAGTGATTATGTAAATTGTACAATGAAATCAAATATAAATGAAATATTATTATTTACATTTTATTTGCCTAAATAAATAATAGATTTTACTTGTTACTAGCAGTCTTTCTTTCTTTTGTAATGCAGCTAAAAAATTAAAAATTTGCAATTAATTATACAACTGATTTCTTAATTATGACATAAACAAACCAGTGGGCAGTTCTGTATGCAGTGCCCTTCCTGCCTGCACCGCTTGCAGTAAGATGACCATGCCGATTTTCTTTTTCTTTGAGGAATTTTTACATAACTAAAAGATGATGTTTATAAATGATCACAACTCCGTATTTTACTTACTATTTTGGATCGTATGCTTCTGTCGATTCCTTCATCATCAGCATGATCTTTTCTTCCTCTGTCAAATTTTCTGTTGTTCCTGAAACAATCATGTTGTTTAAAATATTTGTAGAATGGTATGTTACTGAAATTAAGAAAATCTCATATGCTACATATGCATGTAAATCTTATTTGAAATTGCCGTTATGTAAACAAATGTGTCATGGCATATCCAAAATAACTCTTTATTTAAGGTTGGAATTAAAGAAATGAAATGAAAATATATTGGAAAAAAAACATCTGAATTTCTGCTCAAAACCTTCTTTAGAGTGCTCTCGGATGCTTAAAACAAAATAAAGCAAATAATTATGAAAATGACATTACAGTGATGCAATATACCGCAGTTTTACTCCATTAAGCAGCGTTATTAAGGAAATTTCAAATTCAGCTATGTTATCAAATAATTCAATTTCAGTTTAATTTCTGGCCTATGCTATGATGGTGGAAGATGTAAGATAAGATGATTTTTATGTTTTCTCCACTGAACTTACGCAACATGTACAAATGATTCTCAGTGTATTTTGTTACTTTTCCTCTGTTGCTTATTGTACAGATTATTCAAAGCTTGCTACTTACGATTTTTTTCTTTCTTCACCAATGGTGCTTGTATATTCCGCTTAGCTACATTGTTGACTTCATTCGTATTCGGCGCCTTGTTCTCGTCCCGTACATCTGACATCCTTCTCGCTCGTCTGATTTGCAGAATGAGCTTCTTCTAAATGTCATTACCACAGAGGACGATATCGTTTGCTCTGCTATTTCATCTGCTGAGCTCAGTGACCCTTGCTCGCTTGTGTTCACAAAAAATGCTTTGTTCTTCTAGCTGTAGACGTCACTGATGTCCTACATAGATGTTATGATAAACAAACTGAAGATTAATTTTGTAATTGTTGAATATCTGAACAGTTGTTCATTCAATTCTGTTTAAGTCTTAGGATTGTTATCTCACTAATAATTTGGAAGGAAAGAGATTATAATATAATTATGTGTAATTTCGTTCATTGTAATTTGATAACGTAATTAACAACAAATGATTTGTACGTTCTCATTATTTTTTGCACTTTTTCTAATCCACTTTTGTTGCTATGTTCATGGTGATTCGAAATGCTCTGATTGGCTTATTTCTTTAATTGAACAGTTATTATCTACAGTGCTGCATTGTAATTTTGAACTTTCAGTTACCATTTTTATTATTCACTTAATATATTCATATTTTATGCTAAAAACACCATTTTTTTTATTTCATGTAGAAATATTCTGCAGCATGCCATTGGAATGCATTTGTCAAGTAATTTTCAATATTTCTTTTCTAAAAAATTGTATTTGAAGCTTAATAACTATTAATGTGAAGTTTTTAAGATAGTAATTTATTGAAAGCTGACTTCGATTGAAAACAATCACAACAACCGTTTTCTATTATGATAAAAAAGACAGTCCCTTGCTTCCAGAATGCCTTCAATTACAAACTTCCATCGAGAGTAATTCTCTCCGCTAAGCTGAATCACCACTTATTCAGATTCCATATTTTTGTGTTGACAATTCCAGGATTCAGCAGTATTAATATTTGCTCAGCGTTTTCTCCAGAACTTTGCTTCAGTAGACTCTAAGATGCAAACAACGTCGACACACAACAAACACACTTCAAATGAATCCGCTGTCTAACACGCAAAAGCAAAAAACATCTTTTAAGGTTGAGCTTATATTACAATTGCGCATAGGAAGCGTGCTGGGTCCATAACCTGTTGAAGATTCGTTAGCTGATCTGTGTTATTTTGCAAATCCGGACTGCAGACTTAAGACTTGCAAATGCAAACACAGCAGCCACAAAGAGTATTTAAAGAAACACAGAAATAAACGATTGAGAGGGCTAAGTTTATTAAAATACAAAAAATACGTATATGTCTCACCCACACTTACGCAAATCTATATATATCAACGGATGATTGCAGTTTATCGAATGTCCCGTTTCAACATTCAGTAGTAATACATTTCGTTGTAGATCCATTGGCTCTATTTCCACAATATTTCATGTCAATTTTTATTTGCTTAGATTTGGTTTTGATAATTATCTATTTTCTGTATAAACTGATTGAATTTTAGGTGAAACTTATTTAAATATATTTATGCGCATATTTAAATTGATTTGAAAGATGTACGTAATATTTCATTGCGGAATTATCCATCAAACTTTTATAAACTTTTCTCGAGAGTTAATATGAATTAATGTTAACACTTTTGAATGTCATTCGCCAATGAAAATCTGTTTATGGTTGTTGAAAACTTGTTGTGAGAAGTTGAGCTATAATATGCAGCTATCATTGTTTCTCAGAGATTTATGCAGTTTTACAATTTATTTAATAGAAAACTATAATATTATTAACAAAAAATATTATAGTAAATACCTTCCATGAAAATATTCATGTCATGTACTCCTTGCTTGTCTATTGTTGCATTCCCGCATGTGCATCTCTCATTTATATTTACTAAATACCAAAATTAACTAAAGAAAAGCATCAGTAGACATGTGCGCACTGTTTATTTGCATAAATATGAAGGAAAAATCACAACAAAATTATTTTTGTCGAATTACATCAACCAAAGTTGCTGATTCACAGTACAGTTCCTCTGCAAAAATAGAATTATCCTTGACAATGAAAATGTGACTTTCATCTACTGGTTTTATTAAATGGCATTCTTTTGTTGGAAAATAATTGATTGCATTGCATTCACTATTTATAATGCATTTAAATAGGCACGCTTGAAAATTGCTGACATCTTTATTGATGGCCATTACTTCCCATGATGTTAAATTCTTTTGCTTGTAAATTTCAACAGCACAAATTTCTTGAGTTTCTTCAAAATAATAAATAAGTGGTTCAGTATTGCATTTCCGCTCATCAGGGCGATCTATTAAAAAGAATTATATTTTATAAAAATGTACTGTAAATTATAAACAGTGCATCTGCATTTCTCAAAACTGAAATTTACACAGTAATTGAATGCCGGTACACAGATATAATTTGTTTTTTGATCCACGAAGTTTTTTTATTGCAAATATCAAGTAATTCATACACAAATCTTTAATTGTTTTGCTCTACAAAGTGGGTGATTGGATATTTTCAAAATTCAACAAAAGATGCTTTTTATTTATATAATATTGCTATTATTGGTCTGTTAAAGTGTAATAAAAGTAGATTTTTATGCATTTAATTAATACACTTATTTAATTCATTATTTATTTGATTACTAGTTTTTAATGTTGTTCATCAGTTAATGCAACTGCTCTTCCTTTAAGGAAGCGATTTATGAAATTATTAATTAAAAGAAGAAAAATTGACAGTTCTATGTTGAAAAGTGATGAATATATGTACAAGAAAGTTTTAATCTATTAAAAACTGCTCAGAATAAAATTTTTACCTTTATAACATTCTTTCAGTGCTACAACCATTTCATGAGAGTGAACCGATATTGAATTGCTGCTCCGTCCTTCGAATATTTTTTTGCATTGGTGATGTAGTTGTGAAAACAGTATTGCAATACATGAAGTATGCCTTCTGCATATGTGTAGGCATCTGTTTAGTGAATAAATTTTTCGTGGAATTTCAATTGCAAAAGCGTTTCGAATTATGCCGATGTTTAACAATTGAACTTCACAAATTTCAAAAAATTCATAAAGTTTTACATATCGTTCTTTAACATTTTCAGCTGCTACGTAGTGAAAAAAATCTAGCTCTTGCTCTGCAAAAAAAAGATTCACTGTAATCTGTAAGAATTAATGATATTATTACATGCAAAAATGAATTTACCACGAACATTATGTGTTGTACTGCTTATTGGTCTTGATGGAGAATATATGCTTGTTTCATCAGGTTGAATGCGATTAATAGCAGATCCTTCTTGATATTCTTGTTGTTCTTCCACTGGAATAAATTTCACATTTATTGCAAATTTTCTATCTATAGCTTGTGATATGAAATATGTAGAATTATTAGCATGTATTAAACTTCCGCAAGAGGTGGCAAACATTTATAAATCAATTCCATATATTATATTTTAATTAAATGTTTTTAGCATTAATATGATAAATAATAAAATGGAATGCACTATTTGAATATATGTTTATTTAAATACTTGATACCTTCCACACATTTTTCTATGAAATGAGCCGTTTCTTTTTTGCTTTCTGAATATTCATAAAGTGCTTCACTAGCGTTAAGCACCAGATGCAAACAAGTTTTTTCTTCTGCTTCGAAATAAACAGCATTGCATAAATTTACCCGAAACTGCTGAGCGCAGAATTTAATGCAATGCAATAAAGTCTTCGAATTCCATAATAGCCATCGATGCTTCATGTGCACTCTGCGCAAAGGAATTTCATGAACTGTGCATTGAACTAGCATTGATTCAACACGTAAATTTATTATTTTTCCACCACCATTGTAATATCTGCTTTCTGAACTTTCCGTCATATCTGAAAGCATATTATGAATAGTGGTAAACTTTTATTTCTTTCAAAAATATGCCCTAAACATAAACAAACAAAGAGACAACACATGAAACATTGTTAAAATTATTTCCAAATGCAATCTAAATGAAGAATTCAAAATAATTTTAATTTTGCAATGAATTTCAAATATTTGCATTACAGAATAAATCTCAGTCTCTTCTTCGCATGTGTCAAAATTTATACATATTTAATCATACGCTAAAATGTTTGCTAAATCAAGAAATACGAACATTTTCCGTATAATGATATTTCTGAAAGTAAATCATAAACAAATTTTAATGAAAGAAAAATAAATTCTGTAAATTTTTTATGTATTATCGAATTTTGTATTTGTATTTAATCAAAACGGTTTTTTCAAACTTACTGCAATAACAGTAATTCAATGTAAATAATTGTGATCCGCTTTTCCTTATTACATCTCCACTCTGCAGTGGTTGATTTTGTCGTAATAGAAGACAAACTTTTTCTTCACCAGAAAACAACACAGCATGGCACTTGCCAGGCACTGATAATACCCTGCAATGTGCAAGGCACAGCTCTAAACTATTGAGAAAAAGCACCCCGATGCGTTTCAGCAAAAAGTTTTCACTGAAGGGATGCCTTTCAACAATGCAAATTTCTGCCGTTGCTTTCAATTTAACTGCATTAATTTTGTTAACATTTTCTTCAACTTCTTCTTCAAAAGAGTACATGAAACCCTCAGCTACATGAAAATATTAAATAAATGTTCTCATGTGTATATTGAGGTAAAACACATAACTATTAAGCAGTAAACTTTGCACACTACCTGGCAAGCAATGTGTTACTTTATAAAACTGCAAATCGCGCATTTGCTCACTGCAGTTGACTATGATGTTTTCTTCTAGCATGCCATGTAACTTTGAACAAGAAGATGTTTTTTCATTATAGGCAAATATGTTGTAGTAGTGAGGATTCAAATCAGAGTAGCTGTATGCAATACAACTTTTGAAAGAAGCATTAAACAAAAATAGTTCTATGCTGTCCAGAATTTCTTCTCGAATTCCTATTTGTTGCAATAAACAAATTTTATCTATCAGTGGTACATAAATTTTCTTTTCTGAACTATATGAAGCCTAAAAACAGAATTTTTGAGTAAATCATTGCACAGCTTTTATTTAAATACTTGCAACAAACTGGAAAAAGCACAAAACAACAGATAAGATGTGTTGAAGTAACATTTCTGCATCTTTAATAAACGACCCTTCGAAGAATGATGGTGATACATTTTAATATAAATGTCGCAGATTGCATTATAAATGTAAACACATATTGGATTATGGCATATTTGAAAAGCCTTAATTGCATAGAATTTTAATTTGAAGCAACTTACAAAGTTCTTAATTTGCGCTTATTAATACAAACATCTTTGAAAACTTTCATTGACGTTTTGGTTTGAATGTTCTAGTATAGCAATACAAATACTTTTTATTTATTTTATATGCCTAATTAAACTGAATGATACTTCAGCATTATGTTTATGACATTGTTTTATTACTTTAAATCTATGGAAGCTTGAACATTTCATCTAAAAATTATTTTGTTCGTATGCCAAATGAGAGGGCAAATAATTAGATACAAATACACATCACTCATATAAATGAACCTTCTGTTATATTGTTCAGATCAATGTGTGCCAACGTTGCTTTATCTTCATATCATTCCGATATTATTCACTGTTGTGGTCTGTGGCTTACTGATATTTCTTTCTGAAGTATTTCTCGCATTTTGAAAAAAATGGGCATGCAGGACTCACACATTAAAAAATATGAAATAAACGGATAATCAAAATGCATAAATTAATTTCATTTAATTGAAATCACAGTGTATATTTTAAAACCATTTGATTAATGTCTTTTCAATATGATGAATTTTGATTCACGTTCTATGAATGTCAATTAAGTAATCGGTTTTATGATTGATGGAAAATGTATAATTTTGAGGCTGCATTACAAAAGATGAGACGGCGAGTAAGAAGTAGTGATCTATTATTTATTTAAACAAAATATATATGAAAATATTATTCATATATAATTTCATTGTGTGGTTAACATAAGCACTTAATAAATCTTTTCTCATCATTTTCACACTTTTTATTTACCATAATTAAGAATGCGTACGCTTTTATAATTGCAGGTTAACTTAAATGATGTCTGTTATTATAATGTCAGAATTTCATTGACCTTTTAATTAAAATAGATGTGATTTTCATTAATACTCAAATAACTGAATATTATATTTGGTGTTTCATGTGCGCATCGAACAAATTAGAGCAGAATGCCAAAGGTAAGAAGCACTGGAAGTGTTCAAAAGTTGTTGCATAATATAGCGCGTATGATTATTTTTATTAATCCTTAGTTTTGCTTTGGTAAACAACAGAGAGTTCACCCGCAAATGTTTCGCCAGTTCCCAGTTTCGAAACCATTTAGAGATGTGAGATGCTACAGCTGATCGAAAGGCTTTTTGAACTTTATTAAGATAGTCACTAGCCGGATACTACAAGGAGAAAGAAAGGTGTTGATTAAAGGAAGTTAATTGCAATGATACTTTTGTACCTTTCATGTTCCGCATTGCCAGGTTGATCTTTTACCATCACATTACACATTTACACAATGAAATACAATAAAGTATGTAGCAATAAAAGATTCTGCTTTCTTAAATATTGATTATTATGGATACAAAATATAGAACAAATGAATTATAAAAGTAATCAAATACTAGAAGTTTTTCGTGATTGCAATCCCAGAAAATGGCTTATGGAATACTAGTTTTATGATATTTAAAAATGTAAAGTATTATGAAAGATTTGAAAATTGTAAAGAAAACATTTTGCGTAATAAAACATGAAAGGAATTAGGAATATCGTGCATAATATTATCTGCTGGTTTATTGTATGTTGCCATAAATTTCTTATTAGAGATTTGAGAAATCAACAATCAGCTATTTTGACCAGCAATTCAATTCTTTGAAAAATATTTTATATGTATGCTACAAATTTGTCAGCAATATAACAAACGCTCTTGAAAAATACAATTATATATTTCTGAGTATTAGATAAACAACTTCATATCTATATATAATGTTTTACAATAATTGAACATAAATTTTCTTAAGAAAAATATAAAATTATTTACAATTGTTCAAAGAGGAGCGCTGTTTTAAAGTTTTATAGACATGTGTAATTTATGATTTTTATTTTCGATCTATTCATTACATAATAAAATGAATGCTATTGATCAACCGATTGTTACAGATCATTAGCAATGATTTAAATTATAAAAATTCAATTTAACATTGAAATTATTTATTTGAAAACCATAATGGTGAAACAGAACCATATTTGTAATGTCAATTTTAAATAGAATATTAAATCAACATTAAACAATATGTTTTGTTTAAAGTATTTAAAGTGTGGCCAAAAATGTTTTAGTCAATGAATGCTTTAATAAATTGCACATTTTCTGCCATTCGAATTTGTTGAAAACAGGCGATGGCTTACAACTGCAATGTTCGAAAGCAAAAAAAAGTGACGGTATCCATTAGAACAACAATTGCTCATAATGGTACATCAAGGGGAACGCAGTTGAATTTCGAAGATCCAGTATTGATGGGCAATGTAAGAAATTGTTAATAATTGTCATTTTTTACTTATTTTACTTCCATTTTTATAATCAAGGTGAAACGGTCATCAATTGACAAACCAACACCTGAATTGGCTACTTTGAAAGTTCTGGCTGAATTTTACAAAGGAATATTAGGTTTGGAAAATGGAATTGATGAGCATTATAAAAATAATTTGACAGTTCTGGATAAAACACACAAAGTGTTCTTGAACCCAACTTCTGTAAAACAAATTTTGCTGAATGACAAAAATGATCCGCTGCCTTTAACAGAACCTGTTGATGTTAATCTCCAAGATTTTAAAACAGAAATTTTGAAGCTTCAAACCAATGCTAAGGTAAAGTTTCCCTTTCAACATCAGAAATATCAACTGAGAACTACAACTGTTAAGGAAAATATTTTGGTTTAATTTAAAATATTATACAAAATTACAATAAATACATTTTTATAGAATTTACAAAATGAAGAACAAGCATGCGCATTAAAGATGATTTTGAACGCTTTGGAAAATTTGAATTTGTTAAGCATAGAACAAATAGCAGATATCTATTATGTGTTTGGTAAAGATATCATGGTAGGTGATAAACAAATGAAAGAAATATTAATTAATATGACAAATAACGGTTTCTTTGTGCCGGATGACGCTGCCGATTATATGCAAAAATTCAAAGAATTTCCTGAAAAAACTATAAATTGGAAAACTGTCACCAAAGTGATCGTACCAGAGATTATCATCGGTGCTGATGGCGAAATGTGCACAAAACGAAATGTGGATGAATCACAAAATAAACTACTCCCTGAAATTGTTCATATCTATGTAACAATATTATTTTGAAATACTTAATTATTTTTAAACATAATATTTTTTCCTTTTTAGATTGATCCAAAAACAAATGCAATTAAAATAATCGATAAGAAATAATCAATCAATGGATATATTCAATTACAATATGATATTGTAAAATGCTGTTTAATAACAAATTAAAATATTTATATAACAAATGAATTTGAATTTTGATTTAATTTGAAATGTAAATTTTACGTTTTACCGTACACTAAGAGATTTTGATTTGAAATGTAATTTTCATGCATAAAATAAAATTATGGATTCGTGTATGTAAATAAAGTTCTTTAATTGCTTTAGCTGAGAATTACAGAAAGCCTCAAACAAATATTTCACATTCACATTTTTCATTTATAATGTTTCGATCGCCGATGCAATAGTGTTGAGCAAAAAAGTGAAATTATCTAAACTAAGCCAATACTATTTTTAACGGGACAAATATTATCATAAAACGTAACTTAATCAAGATTATTATTAATAATGCTATTTGTTGACATTTCATTTTTCCTGAAATTAATTATTCTTTGTGAAAGTGTATATTGCAATGCAAGATCAGAACATGGTCTTTATCAAGGAAAGAAATATTTTATAGAATTTATGTACTTCAGTTAAAAAACACGCTATTACATACTTGCTTACTCGTCGTGTAGCTAATCATTTTTACCGTTCTAACTTTGCAACGTCAACATTATTTTTTATTACTTTTGCATCTTTTACTTGTGTTTCACATATTGACTAAAATACATAATGAAAATAATCAACTTTCATTAAATGAATTGAATTAAATGATAAATAATACTAAACTATGTTTCAATTTCACTGCTATTTTGCATTTCTTATGCATATCATGGAGCACATGCTGAAAAAGTCATTATAAGTGCCTATTAAATAAAAGTAATAATAATAATAATAACAATGCTAGATAATTTATTTTGAGCTACGTTTAAATCATGCTTAAATTTACAGAATAATACTTTAAATACAGACACTTTAAAATACGAGTAGTTTCAATTGCAAAGGTGCAATTTGTAAATCCGTATTTTATTTTGCTTACCTGCACAACACGCTTTTCCGTTTATTGTGGAAGAATGGAAAACGAATGTGAAACAAATTTCAAAACATTGGAAGAATCCCTGCAAAAGGACTTCAAGAAAGTTGTTCAACTGTGCTTTCTTGATGTGGACATGAGCATGCTGCGTGATGTCATAAAAATAACGTTTATCATTCTGGAAAAATATAATGAAGAAAGAGATGTGAAATTATTTATTTTCTTTATTAAACTTCGCAAAAATGAAAATAATTCTAATATTTATTGCAGATTGCAAAAGCAATAAAACTAATATTAGATGAAAAGTATATGCCACCGTGGCATTGCATTGTTGGTCGGAAATTTTCTTCAAAAGTAGCATATGAAGACGGTCATTGTGCACACTTCGTCGCTGAAACAAGGGATTTCTGCTTTTTTGTGGAAAATACTAATGCTTTAAATTACTATTTAATTTTTATTTGAATAACAATTTTCGTTTGTAAAACTATGAAGATAATTATTCTGTTTGAAATAATAAAATGTTCATACTATTATAAATTATATTCATATATAAAATCATATTCATATATATAAAAATCATATATATATGAATGTTATATTATAAAGTGTAATACTGTAAACATTAACTAACTATCAGTTACCATTTCATTTTTAATTAAATTTCAATTAAAAAATAATGGTGTATTGTATGTGTATGGTATATTGTATAAATGAATAAAACAATTCATATCATTTCAATTATTTAATATTAATATTTTTTATGTTATTCAAGACAAATTTGCAAATTTCATGGTATTATAATTAGTCTGATACATATCATGTTTGAATTTGCATTATAAGCTAACATCAATTTAGTTGCGCTTTTTATAGGATGATAATAATTTCCTAAATATATTTTTGCAACTTATACAAATTAGTATATGCATTTAAATGTTAATGTGTGATATTATTAGTGTAACCACGTTTATACTTCCTTTTCGCCTCAAAACAATATTTTTTTATCAAGTACTTCCAAATGCATTAAAACTTTTATTAATAAACACAACATGTTATATGCTAAAATAATGATGAACACATACAGTTAGCAATCAAACTGTAAATAATAAATGTATAATATGCTTTAAGCAATTGCTGCCGGGCTTTCACACTGCTTCTTTTTTCTTAACCAGGACATTGGAAAGTACACAGTCACTTTTTCTGTATCAACAAAATGCATATCCGCCGTACGTATCAAGCAAATAAAATATTTGCACCAAAATAAAAGCATTATTAAAGTCAACTAGCAATTATAAAAGCAGTTCACTTTGTAAAGTGTTATGTAAAAAATACGTAATTGAATTGCAAAAATTGATTGAGTGATTATGTAAATTGTACAATGAAATCAAATATAAATGAAATATTATTATTTACATTTTATTTGCCTAAATAAATAATAGATTTTACTTGTTACTAGCAGTCTTTCTTTCTTTTGTAATGCAGCTAAAAAATTAAAAATTTGCAATTAATTATACAACTGATTTCTTAATTATGACATAAACAAACCAGTGGGCAGTTCTGTATGCAGTGCCCTTCCTGCCTGCACCGCTTGCAGTAAGATGACCATGCCGATTTTCTTTTTCTTTGAGGAATTTTTACATAACTAAAAGATGATGTTTATAAATGATCACAACTCCGTATTTTACTTACTATTTTGGATCGTATGCTTCTGTCGATTCCTTCATCATCAGCATGATCTTTTCTTCCTCTGTCAAATTTTCTGTTGTTCCTGAAACAATCATGTTGTTTAAAATATTTGTAGAATGGTATGTTACTGAAATTAAGAAAATCTCATATGCTACATATGCATGTAAATCTTATTTGAAATTGCCGTTATGTAAACAAATGTGTCATGGCATATCCAAAATAACTCTTTATTTAAGGTTGGAATTAAAGAAATGAAATGAAAATATATTGGAAAAAAAACATCTGAATTTCTGCTCAAAACCTTCTTTAGAGTGCTCTCGGATGCTTAAAACAAAATAAAGCAAATAATTATGAAAATGGCATTACAGTGATGCAATATACCGCAGTTTTACTCCATTAAGCAGCGTTATTAAGGAAATTTCAGATTCAGCTATGTTATCAAATAATTCAATTTCAGTTTAATTTCTGGCCTATGCTATGATGGTGGAAGATGTAAGATAAGATGATTTTTATGTTTTCTCCACTGAACTTACGCAACATGTACAAATGATTCTCAGTGTATTTTGTTACTTTTCCTCTGTTGCTTATTGTACAGATTATTCAAATCTTGCTACTTACGATTTTTTTCTTTCTTCACCAATGGTGCTTGTATATTCCGCTTAGCTACATTGTTGACTTCATTCGTATTCGGCGCCTTGTTCTCGTCCCGTACATCTGACATCCTTCTCGCTCGTCTGATTTGCAGAATGAGCTTCTTCTAAATGTCATAACCACAGAGGACGATATCGTTTGCTCTGCTATTTCATCTGCTGAGCTCAGTGACCCTTGCTCGCTTGTGTTCACAAAAAATGCTTTGTTCTTCTAGCTGTGGACGTCACTGATGTCCTACATAGATGTTATGATAAACAAACTGAAGATTAATTTTGTAATTGTTGAATATCTGAACAGTTGTTCATTCAATTCTGTTTAAGTCTTAGGATTGTTATCTCACTAATAATTTGGAAGGAAAGAGATTATAATATAATTATGTGTAATTTCGTTCATTGTAATTTGATAACGTAATTAACAACAAATGATTTGCACGTTCTCATTATTTTTTGCACTTTTTCTAATCCACTTTTGTTGCTATGTTCATGGTGATTCGAAACATTCTGATTGGCTTATTTCTCTAATTGAACAGTCATTGTCTACAGTGCGGCATTGTAATTTTGAACTTTCAGTTACCATTTTTATTATTTACTTAATATATTCATATTTTATGCTAAAAACACCATTTTTTTATTTCATGTAGAAATATTTTGCAGCATGCCATTGGAATGCATTTGTGAAGTAATTTTCAATATTTACTTTGTAAAAAATTTTATTTGAAGCTTAGTAACAATTAATGAGAAGTGTTTAATATAGCAATTTATCGAAAGTTGAGTTTGACTGAAAACAATTACAAGGTCCGTTTTCCATAATGATAGAAAAGGTAGTTGTAATTGGTTTTACATTATGAATTAATGTGCATTATTAATGTGAATGAAAACCTGTGAAGGCGTAATAAATTCAAAATGCTTGTGTAAAGTAAAGATCTTTTATTTGAATTTTGTTCAATATGTTGCGAGCAGCCTTTCATAAATTTAGAAGTTTCTTCACATACTGCCTTTTTGAAGTTCGTCTTTAATTGCAGTTATGGCAATGCGCACTTGTGCTGTATTTTTTATCTCATTTACATGTATTATTGTATTCTCAATTCGCTGTTTATAAATATCACTTATACAAAAGGTTAAAAATATTCTTATAATATACAATGTAATTAAATGTTATAATATAAATATTGTAAAAAGTAAAAATTAAAGGTTGTGTTTTTTTTCAATAAAACTAATTATTTTATTATAGCCAATAATTTCAATTGAATGATTTTTCTTTCATATGGTAAACTAAAAATCAATGCAAATATTTTGCTGATAATATTTTTATTGCTCTTGTTCATTTTCATATTTTGATATATTTTTATCAAAGCGGAAAATATTATGGAAACTAAATTTTCAAATGCTGAAATAAACCCATGAAATTATTTTTATTGATTTACAATACTTTCATGTAATTTTTTTTAACAAAATGCTTTTGTTGTGTTGTTCTGTTCATTTTTCTGATGAAGGTAGTTTTGTCCTTCGGTAATTGCAATTTCTGTTTGTTTGATAAATTCCTGCTTTAGCTGTGTAGAAATTTTTGAAATCCCATGTAGTTGAGAAACATGGCAAATTTCTTTTATATGAGTTCTGAAATTCATTTCAGTATTCAAATCAATTTGCTTTTTGTATTTCACTTAATGAAGTTTTTTTATTCATGAAATTTAAATTAGTTTTTTGCACTTATGTGAAATCAGTTGTAATATTTTTCATAAAAAATAGGGAATGCCTTTTCAATGTTAACTGAAAGGATTCAGCTGCAAATATTGTCCACTTTGAGCTTAAGCTGAACAACTGCAACTTTGAACAACTTGTCATCTTCTGTTCATTTTTCTTTCTACTGAAATCACTTCATACTTTGCAGTTATTCATGATAAATAAATGAAACTTTAATGTCTCATCTATTATTTATTCTGAACTACGTGATAATGCAAAAGTTGAAAATTTGAGGGTGAAATGAAAAATTTAGCTGCTTCTTGTTCAGTGAGCGTGCAAATTATCCAACCTAACTAACGAAATAACTGTTCCGTTAAAGTTTTGCACTTTTTAACAAAATATTTTTCATGCTTTTTATAATTTAATGGAAATCTGATGAGAAATTTGTGCGTTGATATCACTGGTGACGGCTACAAAATTATAATGCAATGGAACCTGTATTTGGAGATATTTTTGTCCCATTAAGACAGATCCCCTGATTACAGAGATTTGACTCAAGAAACTGAAACGTAGTCACTCATCAAACAAACTGTAAACTGTTTTGACTGTCCAGTTACCCAAATTTGCTTAAAACAGAGAGATAAGGCGTTTTTATATGGAATATACCCAAAGGAATGAGTAGTTTTTCTAAAGATCAAATAAATATAAAGTAAAATGATTAGATAATTTCATCATTTCATGCAATTTACGCGGCCAAGAAATATCAAATTTTAAACTTTGCATTTTATCTTGTTTTGAATGTAAAGCAGTATGGCAAAATCATCATTCAATAATTTAAAACAATCATATGAATACGCGTGCAGTTGTTTTGCTTAGTTTGAATTAACCTACAACTGTTAATTCAAAAATTTCCTCGGCAATTTCATGATAATTTTTAGATTTAAGCAAATTCAAAAAATGAGCTGTTAATGTTATGAATTTTCATTATACTGTTTTTCCCAAAATCATTATGCATTTATAAACAGCTCGCTGATGCTAATCTACATGAACTGATAATGCACGCTTTGTACAGCTCACTAACAATAAAAGCTAGGCATTATCTCTCATTGGCTGATGTTTAAATGTCTTGTTGTATAAGCTGTTCTTTGTTTGACATTTGAGTGGCACTGTAATCTAGGACACTGCACTGAAATAGAATTTTATTTGAAAATAATGAAAATCAAAAATACTTTTTGAAATTTTAATAATTTAATTATTATCACATTTTAAATACAATTTTGTAATTTTTTAGCATGTACTTTTATTTTTTTTATTTGCATAACTGTGACTGCCATAAAATGTAATTTGTACTCATTACAGTATATTTTCAATAACTTGATTTTCATTAATTTTACTGTTCTTTATTCATTGTTTTCATTGTTCATTAAACATATTTTATTTTGTTTTCCATCTATGACGAAAGGTAAAACGCTACGAAAGCGCTGCTTCTTTGATATTGCTGTAGAGAAGCGTCCACTAGGTCGAATAGTGTTTGAGCTATATAATGACGTTTGTCCAGCAACCTGTGAAAATTTTCGTGCTTTGTGCACTGGAGAAAAAGGGAACGGTTCGGTATCAGGAAAACCGCTGCATTATAAGAATTGTATTTTTCACCGTGTGATTAAAAAATTTATGATCCAAGGAGGCGATTTCACCGCTGGCAATGGTACAGGTGGTGAGAGCATCTACGGGGGAATGTTTGCGGATGAAAATTTTGATCTTAAGCACGATGAACCTTACAAATTATGTATGGCAAATCGTGGACGTGATACCAACGGCTCCCAGTTTTTCATAACCTTACGAGCTGCTCCACATCTTGACAATCAACATGTCGTTTTTGGTCGTGTTGTTAGCGGTCACGATGTGGTAAACGAAATCGAAGCTTTAAAAGTGGAGCAAAAGACTCACCGGCCGTTGCAGGATGTCGTCATCGTGAATTGTGGAGAATTACAAGCTAGGAAGAAACGAGATTCTTCAAGCTCAACATTGAGCGTTAATAGCAGGAAATGTGAGAAAGATAAAAAGAAAAAAATTAAATCGAAACGTAAGCAGTTACCGGATAAGCAAGAGAAGAAATTGGAACGCAGTGCTTCTCCTCATGCTTTACATTCACAACAGTCGCCTCGAAAGCGAAAAACTCCTTCAAAGGTGCAGGAAGATAGATATCGTTCTAACCGAAATGGTATGCACCGCTTCCGGCGTCAGCGATACAGTCCACCACGTCGACATTTTTATAGTAGTCGGTCAGGAAATTTACTTCGAGGTAGAGGATCGTTCAGGTTAGTGCATTACATATATATTTATTTTAATGTTTCTGTTGTGCAGTGTGAATTTTTGGCATAATGCGCACTCATGATTTTGAAATTATAATACCATCGTGCACATATAGAATTAATAATTTTAATTGGTTTATTTTTGTTTTTATTTTTATGATTTTGTTTATATTAGTGATGAGTTTTGTTGTCAGTTTGTTTTTTTTTTTGGTATATTAATTGTATGTTTAAAAATAGAAATATAGCTAGCATTTTTTACTATCATTTTTTCAAGGATAATATTGTTAGACAAAACAAAAGCATTGAACAGTTGATTTTGACGATTGCAAAGATTTTTTTCGATCAGGAAATGGAAATATTTATGAAAAGAAAGCTGAATATGCATGCATTTGTAATTTTTCAGGTTATGTTATCAATTTTTTAACAGAAATCTGTCATTATTGTACATTTTATGTTTGTAAATTATTTTTATTATTATTAAGCTGTTATTTTTAATGATATGTTTAATTTTAAAAGTATACTTTTATGAAATTTCTACAGTTTTTTTTATCAAGAGGTAGTAAGATTTACTGGATTCTTTTAAAATGATAATGCAAAGTATAGTACATGTTATGTAAATAGCGCGTGCAGTTAATATTAAGTATGTGTGATTTATATATTTTTTTTTCGACTTTCTAATGGTTGATTTTCAGCTTTTTGCAGAAGCATTGTACGAGCATATTTAGGATGAAATTCTTTTAATTACAAATATTTTTACATGAGGAAGGAGTTATTTTTTTATTGCTGTTTATTTAAATAATCGAAACAGAGTATTCAGTATTTGTTGTTCATTCAACTGTTTTCATGATCAATTTCAAAATTGGGATATTTATATTCCATTGCAGTGATAAATGTGGTGAAGTTGAATTGCTTCGAATCGATCGTAAAATACAGTAACATTGTCTAGAAACTTAATTATTCTATTTTCAAACGAAAAAATATATATAATCTTCGGATTGGTTATTTTAATTTTCAATGAATGCATTTATTAACAATGGTATTTTTTACTGAAAATGAATGAATCTATAATATCGTTGTAAAATTGTCGTTTGATTTTTTAAATGTTTCAGATTTTTAACCCCTACGAATAATGACGAAGATTCTGCTGACGAAATGCCACTTCATTGGCGTGTTGAAGTGGAAAGACTGATACCAATGAAAGAATATGAAAATCGTATAAAAGAGATGCGGAAAGAGGATCGTCGACAGCGTCGACTGCTTGAACAGCATGAAATTCAAAATCGAAACAGTGAAGCTGAGAAAGAGGAGTCGACTGCCGGTGGGGCGGTGAATTTGGATGATAAATGTTCATCATCAGAAGCTCCAAACAACAAAGAAGAATCCACAGTGGAACAGAATAATTTACCATCTGAATTGTCTGAAAAGATGTCCGTTCTTGTCAGTGCTGACACATCGGATGTCGCTGTTGGCGTTCATGAACGTGCTGATGCAGAAAATCCAAGTGACATTTCCACTGGCACTGATGATGAACAGAAGCCCAACCAGGAACGGCGGCGACAGGAGCAAAAGGATGTGAATTTGAAGTTGAAAGTTGAAAATTTGTCTCCAAAGAAAAAAGAGGACCATTCGGTTAGAACAGAAGTGGGAAAGCAACGTGCTGAAGAGAAAAGGCATGGGAAAAAGGAAAGGCAGAGTTCTTCTGACGAAGAGAAAGATGGAAATGTGGGAAAGACGAAGGAGAAGAAGAAGAAGAAGAAGAAGAATGGAAAAGAGAAAGCAGTGGACGATGGCAAGCAGTTGGCGGCGGATAAAGAGGCAGTTGGTCAACGCGATCAGGATATTGGACGTGGTGGTGGGCGTGGTCGTCGTCAGTCGAGCGCTGAGAGAAGAGGTCGACGGAAGCACGAAGAAGAAGAAAGTGACGATGGAAGTCACCGTGGTTCTCGTCGCCGTCGTCGTGAGCGCAGTCACAGCCGTGGGCGTGGTCGTGGTCGTCGTCGTCCTCTTCATTCCAATGATCGACGTTCTCATTCTCTTCGACCTCGTCGAAATAGGGACCGTTTGAACAGTAGGCATGAAGTTCGTCGTCGAGAGGAAAGCGGATCTTCGAGCGAACGAAGCAGCAGTCGAAGAAATATGACTGTTATTAAGCAGCGTGAAGTGGATAAAAAGGAAAACAGACACACTGCGGTCGAGAAGAGGCGTAAACGGTACAGGCAACGATCATGCAGTAGCAGTACTGTCACTTCGGATGGCAGTCGTCGAGAAAGGAAAAGAGCCAAAGATGAAAAGCAGAGCAGCAGGCACGACGATCGTAAAAGACGGAATAGCAGTTCTTCCGATTCTGAATCAACCACCACAACCACCACCACCACCACCACCACCACTACTACCAGTTCATCATGAAAACAATCAGTTCCAATAATAATAAAATCACACTTCGTACAGATAAAGATATATTTGCCTCTATCTCTGCTCTACTTGAAATAATAATATTTCGTTTTTGTTAATACTATTATTATTCATGTTCACTGTACATATTACTATTTATACCATTTTTACAGGTATTTTTGAATTTAGATTATGTACGTTGTTGCATTTTACTTTATGCAAGTAATAAAACATTTGTTAATAATAATAATTTTTATTTTTATTTTATCTTGATGCATTTTTGAAATTCAATTATGAACATTCATTACAAAATAAATAATAGTTGAACTTTCGTCATTAAATGTGATGAGTTTTGTTATTTTAAAAAAATTTTTCAGACATTCAAAAAGTAAATGATGATAAAATGAATAAATTAATATGATGAATAAAATTAAGACATAATAAATGAGTGTTAATTGAAATTATAGTATTCAAAATTTGTAAATTATGGTTTTTCTTTGTCACCTATACAGGCTTGCTTTTGTAGAGCGGTGATCTGCTCGTTTTGCGCATCTTCTATAGCTGCCTGTTCAGACGAGGAATACTTTTGAATTTCCCAATCGTACGGAACCGCTTGATCTCGTTTTAAATATTTCAGAACATTTTCCAACTGGCTGATGAACCACGCGTAGTTCGGCGTCTCGGAAAAAGTCATCGCGTTCACTTTAGCATAAATTTCGTAAAATTGCTTCGGCATGTTGCCCAAAATTTCCGACGGCATCTTTTGATTTTTCATACGGGCTACATTATTCTCATCTCTCATATCGCCCCATATCAAATGTCCACGTTTGAATTCGATGAGCGTGTACAACCAGCTGTACAAGTCGTCCCGTCGACCGTAGTCCTTACGGGCGTGGCAGTGTGGTGACGCGTAGCGGATTGTACCACGGAATTTGGCCATACTTCTCGGCGGTATCAGTATGCCTTTTTCCGTCTTATAACGACGCGCCATTCCAAAATCAATCAGGTAGACATTTCGTTTGTCGTCGGCGTTGATGCCGATTGTATAATTTGAACCTTTGATGTCACGATGCACATAGCCGATTTCGTGCAAATCTCGCAACGCTTCCAGCATCTGGATTCCCAAGTTGATCGTAGTTGCCAGTGTAAATTTTCGGTGCTTCATCGACCGTCGCAATTCGGTCAAATTTTTCCCAGCTAACGTCATCACTATGAAGCTGAAACGATCCTGCTGGCAATATTCGATCAGCTTCAACCCGTGCTTGCTGTCTTCATAGCTGGCCATGACCAGCACTTCTTTCGCCAACATTCCCACATCCTGTTTTTCATCAGACGACTTCATCGCATACTGTCTATCGCATTCATCCTTTACACGATACACCGATCCGAAGCTTCCCGCTCCAATTTTCTGCATCACAGTCCAATGGTCGTTGACAGTGGTGCCAACTTTGAAAGAAATTTCTTTCTCAGACATGCTTAGTCCAACTCTTTCAAATACGACCACAACAATGAAACTGTTGAATTTGTTTTCAAATTGATCATTCAAACTTTAAACTAAATTTTTTACCTTTTAAAGTTCAATTTGTTTAAATTTAAAATTCCACGAAAGTGCTTTAAAATTTCAGTAATTTCACTTCAATCAAAGATGTTTTTTTTAAAGAATATATAATTTATTTTATAATCTCTTCACAATTAAGTTGTTTGTTTGTTTTAAATTTTTGAAAAAATATTGCCATTCATCTTGTCATTGTAAAATTTTTTAAATTATATAATATCATTTATTTCGTTCAACTGAACTTGAAAATTGAACAAGTTCAAGATTGAACTGTGTTTGGAAGAAAGAATAAATTTGCTTTTCATTATCAAATAACTCGAAAATATTTGACTTTCTATTTTATTAATTTATATATGAATTGCATGTTCAACTTTCGATAATACGAAGTTGTTCACTGTTCACTTTTGTTTAACAAAACTACTCGATCGATTTACTGTGTGAGATTTCCTTTTTTTTTAAAATTAAAATACTCCCGGTTGGTACTTTTTATAGAAAAAGAAAATTTGATAACGTTGAAGTATTTATAAAGATGAATATAAATGAATAAACAAGGTGCAAATGCTTCGAAAATCAAAGTTTAAACGTTAGAATGAGAATGAAAGAAAGACAAATATCTTTCCCAGAGATAAAGAAGAGAAATAATGTTCAACAAAAGGAATATACTTTGAAATTGATATACTGCGTACAAGATAGAAAAAAAGAAGATTGAAAGTAGGATTTTTTACTTTAATTTGTATTCAATTGATTAGTGGAAATTTTTCAATGTTTCATAACGAGACAACTTTAACAAAACATTAGAGCTTGTGCAAACAGATGCAATTGTATCCGTCCATCTGGTGTACAGTATCAGTGGCATTGCAATGAAAATGCACGCAATGTTTTGAAATTTTGTCCATCGAATGAAATGGAATTTCCAAATTTGGAAGTTTTATTTCGAAAATATTTAAAGCATCACTAAACACCAGTGTATACAATTTTAATCGACTCCAGTTTTAAGTTTCAATCAAATTTCTCAAGTCATCTTGGTCTCCATTGCTGACCGTTGCATTCATTTCCACTAATAACTGAATTGTTCAATTGATTAATCAAAACGGAAAGAGTGTGAGAGGGAGAGAGAAATGCTGGCATCGATCCTTCCAGCAAAATGGTCACCATCTCTTGCCCTTATTCTGTGCAGTGTTTTAGCTGGTGTCTCTCCCTCTCTCTCTCTCTCTTTGCAAGCATCCATGACTGATTCATTTTGATTAATTTTGCTTGTTCCTTGCTATGAAAAATGTGCATGGACTTTCCGGCCATTTTCGCTCATTTGAAGAAATTCATGCAAACTTCATTCGAAACAACATTCAATTCAAATTTCCAATCACCGACAACAGCAACATATGCAGCACTACTTAAACATTACATGCTTATCCAAGTATATTGTATTTGTTTTATATTATTTCATTTTATACAATTTCAAATGTCACATTAATTCTACTATCATTCTCTAGAGCAGAGTTTTCCAAAAAAAAGAGAAAAAAAGCATTATATAAATGTTAAACACTGTTTGATGGTATGCATATATTTGTTATCATCTTTAAAATGTAAAAATTAGCTATAAATTTCATTTACTCTGTGAAACATTTGTTTTCGATTGTTGATGATTATATTATTATTAGGTTCAGTTTTCATTGTGTTGGTCACATGAGAACAAACTTTCCCATATTGGTAGAATATTATATTCAGAGATATAGATTATTTTTCATCATCATATCATAAATATATTATGATGCATCGTATTTATTTTTAAAATGATTTGTTAAATTTTAATAAAAAGTTTGGTTATTTTCACAAATTGTATATAATTATTTTTCAGTTATGTTCATTTTTATTTGCACTTTTTATGTCATATGCAACAATAAAAAATTACTTGAATAAAAAAATATTCAAATTCATTTTTAATTAAAAATCTCAGCATGTAAAAAGTGCTTTTTTGTTAAAAGGTCTGAGTACAATGTTACTTTCCTGAAATGTATTGCTTTTCAGTTGCAATACATTTTTCTGAAAATCTGAATACATCTGAAAATACATTTTTAACATAAAATGCTCTGTTTAAAAACGCTAGAATAAAAAATCTATATACAACATATTATCATTTCATATCGTTTAATTTCATGAAATTGAGTGAAATAATAAATACTGTTTTTTGTTGTTATTGTAGTCACTTACAAATTACTGAATTAACAAAATGAAACAACAACATTAATCATCTGAAAATATGCATAATTATTTTCGCTTAAAAATGATTCCTCATATATTTGTTCTCCTGCTCTTTCTTCTTCTTGTAGTGTTTGTTCTTTTGAAATTTAAATTAAAACAACACAGGCAATTTAAAAATTCTTAAATTCTAAATAAAAATAAATCAAATGCTCAGTAAATCAAATAAATTAATTTAAATAAAATATATTATTATCACTAATCATGAGAGCAATACTATTATTTTAATTATTATTATTCTCCTAAAAATATTAATTATTTAAATAATATTGATTTTTTAGCAAAATATTTAAAATAAAAGCAAAATCTACTGAGATAACTTAAAAAAATTGATCAAAAAAAGTTTTCTAATGTGAAATGCATATAATTTAACTTTTTATGCAATACAGGTTGAAAAGAATTGTTTACAATTTTGTAAATGCTTTTTTGGAAATAACTACATGCAGAAGTTGAATGAATGATGTGAATGCTAACCCAATATTACCCGCGTGTATTTATTCATAAATATATTTGAATTAAAAAAAG
Organism: Trichinella murrelli; assembly: GCA_002221485.1. Taxonomy (NCBI): domain Eukaryota; kingdom Metazoa; phylum Nematoda; class Enoplea; order Trichinellida; family Trichinellidae; genus Trichinella; species Trichinella murrelli. Next base: position 9,235,279 of record CM008133.1, read on the forward strand.
ATTTTTAAAAATTGCAATAGAACTCAACTTGTTTTTTAGCATTAAACAACTCTTGTATAAATAAAGAAATATATAAAAATAGGATTGCACACTTATTGACTATGGCATGTAATATTGATTTTTGAATTTTGATTCATTGAAATTGTGTGTGCCAGAGTGAAAACTGCAAATGCAAATATAATAAAATTTATACATACCTTTATGCAGTTACTCTTCAATGGGCATTTGCTGTGAAAATTTGTTTACAGTCGTGTTTCAGAGCAATTTTTCAAAAGCTGTTTCTCAAAAAACAGCTTTTCTGGTCCTTTTTTTTCTTACAAAGTAAAGAAATTTATTTGTTACGACCATTTTTTCCAGACTAATCAAACACAGCATTTTACTTATTCATGTTTTTTATTGGGAAAAATTTTAGGATGTACAAAACTTTGTCATTACTTTGAGTTGTAAGAATGAATTTTTATTCCAATTTTTTTTAGAAATTATAATTATTTCTACTTTTTTTTAATTTAATATTTACTCTGTAATTGAATGTTTTGAAATTTATTTATCTCAAACATAATATCTGTTCATTATTTTGAGAAGAATTTTCAAATTCCCATTTTCAATTTTACAGTTAATAACACATATCAACAACACATAGTTAATCAACATTTAGATAATTTATGTTATTTTAGCTTTTATGTTAGTACTGACAATGCATTTGTTAGTTTTTATAATTACAAAAATTTTGAAGCAAATATCATGAACGAACACACTTGCATATGTACATATTTGTTTTCAGCTACTGACAATAGTTTAATATCAATTTGAATACAGTTAAATCATGCAGCAGCTAATATTCAAATTTAGCGTTATTGTTTAGAACAGATTAATTGACATTAAAAAGATGTAAAAATTTTAAAATTGATTATAAAAACAGTGCATTATTATATCCTATTGAATTTATTTTAAATACAATTTACCTGTTTACAGTATTTCACATAAATACACCTCAACGTATAGTATTACAACTATTCAATAATTGAAAACATGAAGGAAAAAAATGCAAAAAAGTATTTGTTATATAAAACAAAAATTCCTGCTTTAAATGATTGTTTTATGCTATTTGCTAATCTTTAGCTGACCAACTAAACTATGACAGTCGCAATTGACATGGCGGCAGCTTTTAAAAGGGCTAAGCAGCTGCGCCGCGTTAAGCTTTCGGCATATTCGGTCAACAACGCAGCATTGAAGCGAGTCGACCAACAGTTTTTATGGAAGTGTGCCACGTTCGGCGCTTTACTTTGGTCTACTGCCAAACTGACAAGCTGATGACAGCTGCTCACCTATATTTGATTTTCCTCCTATATCCAGGCTTTGGGTTTTTTACCTCTGCCATCACCTCACTTGACACATTTGCTGCTCTGATAGCGTTGTTTGCTTTTTGCAGCCGCTTTTCTACGAAGCAAACGTCTGCTTTCTCTTTGTAAGGTTTTTATTATCATCTCTTTACTTTGACCTCATGTATGTCTGATCTTGATTTGAAATTATACATGCAATCAGGTATATGGTGAATTATTTTTTTATTCTTAATTTCTTTATATATTATTCAATTGCGTCACTTGATGTAAATGTTCAAAGATATTGTACTTATTTAGCAGAAATGTTTTAAATAATTCATACAACTGTATTGTTAGTCGAGGTGTTTCAAAAAGTAACTTTTTCAATTGATTTTTTCAAACAAGTATCTTCTATGAAGTTATTAGATGAAAATTCTTTTACATTTCTTGTTTGAATTTTTCATTTTCCTTCCGACCATGGATGACTGTGTAATGAAATAGCGCTTTTTCTAATTGTTTCTTGAGCCAGAAAACTGGATAAGATCGCCCAGTGGAGAAATTGAACTGCCAAGTCGACATTATCTCGACTTCATAAATAGAAATTATGGATCAAACAGTGGGGAGTGCTAATCTACCGCTGCTTCAAATTAAACACGGTTGCATTTGATTAATGTTTCAGTTTTGCGGGCTCTAATTTCGAATGTTAATTTTTACTTATATAAGAAATAGCAGCTGGCCACAATCACCTCGCATTTTCCAAGGTGTGACGCGCTTCAATGCTTCAGACGCTTTATTGTTGATCATCGTGGCGTCAGGTTTTAAATAATTTGACGGCTTCGTGCTTTTTCCATATCTTTGTCTCGTTGTGCCTTTTCCAGTGGAAGTCGGTTGGTTTGTCGCTTGACGAGAAAAAGCTCCAGGTGACGCTTCGAGCAAATCCAAATTTGCAGCTGCATTTGGTACATTTCGAAAATTTCCATCACTATTGATCTTTTATTTTTCATTTCTCACCTTGCATTAGTAGTGTTGGGTGATCAAAAATTGCTTTCGCATTTTAAGTCAATCAGCTTCATTGGCACCGACAATTCATTTCTTCGTTCCATGCTTATTTTCATTTTTCCTTTCCATTCATCAACTGGTTGGTCACTACCGCTGCTGACCGTTGAGGTCGTGCTTTTGACAAAAACAGCAAACAAGGTGACTCTTTTGTATTACAACGTTTTCAGCAATTTCTTGGCCGGTTTGTGTTCATTCGAAAAACAGTTTTACCTTGCACAAACCTTTTCCAAGAAAACAATGTTGTCTTCCATTCAAATGGAAGCAATCCCGTCTACAAGTGCTATTTTTTTTATTCTGTTCTGCAGCTAATCTCGTCAGATACTGCGGTCAATATGGGATGGGTTTGTTGTTTTATGGATCCGAGGAGTGAGCATCCGGCTGGGTAATTTGCTTTTGGAATGATAGCCATTTACACCAGTCCATTTTTCCACAAATCATCTGCATTACACTTCCGGTACAGTCGGTAGGGTCAGGTCATTAGTGTCGTGCTGTGGTGGTGCATTTCCGTCGAGTAAATATTATGTCACATTTATACGTTCTTTCTTGCAAACTCAATTGACCGGTCTGTCTTTGTCATGGTCTAGATTGGGTTCCTTTTCAAACCGACGACCATTTTTATTACACAGCGTCGACTGCGGTATATGCTTTGCCTTCTCTGCTCCCATTGTGTGGCAGTTTTCCATTTCACATATTGAGTAGCAGCACCCTGGGGCGAGCGTTGACGCTAATACATCTGGATTGCACCTCAATTTTGCCAATACTATCCAATAGATAACTCCTTCTGGGGATGTCGAATTCTTAATTGGGAAATGGTTTCCTACTTGAAAATGGCAGCCGTTGTCGTCTGATCACAACGACTTATTCTCAATTTTCTCTTAAAATTACCAACGCATCTGTTCCAGAAATGTTTTGAAACAAATTCCATTTTTCTCCATCTGCAACTAGGTATTGTTTGATCTGCTTACTTTTTTAATAACATACACTGAAGCAACCATTACTTTTAAATGATACTTCAGTTCTTTTAATGTCATGGAAAATTTTGTCAGAAAATATTTGCATAATCAGTAATTTATGCATTTTTATTGTCATTACATAACTTTTAAGCATACTTATTTGAATATACATATTGACGCAATTTTTAAAATAAACATCTTATTAACTTTCAATTCACAGATATGCTTATTTAAATTATAAAAACTTTGAACTTAACAAATTGCATGTTGGGAATATGAAATTTGAATCTTTCATTATCACCTCTTTGCACATCAGTGTGTTATAATTGTAATTATTTTCTGTCTCTATGATTTATGTTTTGATTATTCTTATCAGTTTCTATCTATAGTGAATTTATACCTATATATATAGTGATTTTATACATTTGTGTGAGTCTATACCTATACTATAGTGAATTTATACCTTGAACATTTTTAACTTCAACTTTATTAGTTCAACTTTATTTATTGAACTATTTTCCAAATAAAACTCAACATTTATTTTAAATAATGAAAAGTTACTTAGTTTGCAAAGTGCAATATAAAAAAGCTTAATCATTATTTGATTTTTTTATGTTTAATTAAAATTTCTTCAATCCATTCATTAATGCATTTGTTCTTTCTTCAATTTTATCACATGATAAACAACATTCAGTTGTTTCACAAGGATCGCTGTTTGGGGCACAGCATCATGGAACCATTTGTTCTAAGCAGTTGATTTATTTGCCAATGATATTCCGACTAAGCCTCGTGCTTCAGCATGCTATTAGTTGGCTTCACATTTGTAGCCGCTGAATATCCATTTGGTTAAGGTTGCCATCTTACAACCACCAGTGCATTCAAACGCGGCTGTTCAAAGCACATTTTGTGTATATTTGTTGAACGGATATTAAATAGGGGTAGCATGTGAATTTTATTTTCTTTATTTTTAATTTTCTAATCTGAGCATTATTATTCCATCCTATCGGTCGACGGTGAGTGTGAACTGTCTTGAACAGCGTGGGTTTAATTTTTCCAGGTGTATTACGATTGTTATATGAGTCCTGGTTTAAAACACCTAGGGGGTGGGTGGGTAATTGTTCGACTTTTGCTTCTGCTTTCTTTCAGTAACAGCCGAAGAACAAATCGGCTATTTCTACCATTTTGAAGCATCCAAGTGCTGACTAGTCTATTAAACGGCTATGAATGAGCAGAATTATTGCTCAATATAAAATAATTGGTTGTGACACTGGGTGCGTTGACCAAGTTGATGCATGAAGTGGCGTTAAGTCCTATTTACTGGCCGTCCTTCTCCTTGCAAACGCCACCGGTGGTAGCCTTCTTGACCTCTGACGTCCATCTGCTCTACACTGGCAAAAAGCTGGAGTATCCAAAACAGGACGTTTATCGTCCTTTTGCTTTTGACAAGAGCATCAAATGACCATTAGTAATCTGCACTTGTTCTTGCCATTTTATTATAAAATGATAATTTTTGATTTGGAATATTTTCGTGTAAACTGGGAAGTGAATTGAAGAAAATTTCACTGTCTGCAATAAATGATACCCATACTTCTTTTCTGACCTTGACTGCCCAATGCAGCTTTGTCAGGGCTCGTGTTTACACATCAATGCTTTTCCTTAGCCTGCTGCATCTGCGTTTGGCTTTCGCATTGATGCTAGTCAAGCAACCTGGTATTCTGCTGACAAATCGGTCTGTTGATTTAGATTTCATTTGATAGGCATCCAATTGTCTACTGTTGTGATCTTGGCAAGATTTCTGTCTGCTGAACATCCGCACAGAATTTGATAAACGATGTTTGACGTTGGCGCATTTTCGTCAATCACCCAGCAATAGTGTTGTTTTTGGTAACACGTGTTATTAACTTTGTAGCTTACTAACACGCACTTCGATTGTTTGTCAAGTTGATGATATTACAATGACATCTGATCACACGAGTATGCTGTACGTTGTGACTCTTTTTTTCCACATAGTTAATCAATTAATTAAATATTTTTGCTTTTTGTATGCAAAAACAATTTTTGTTCATGTTTAAATTGCACAATACATATTTTATTATTGCTTTGTAATAATTTAGTATGCTTTCAAGTAGAAAGAAAGTATCAATGCTTTGTTTTCCATTACACATGTTCAGATTGTTTGAAATATTTTTTCTCTTATTACTTTTGAGTAAATAAGCAACCTCTATCATTAATTTAATTATTATGCATCATCATCATTTTCAATGACATGCATATAGCAGTTTTGTGAAGAGAGAATTTTATTTGCTTTCTTTCATTTCATATTGAACGAAAATTATTTTTTAAATTAATGTATAATTAGAGTAATTTATATATCATGTGTAAAGCAGCTAGTCGTCAAAAAACATTGAATAACTGACATTGTATTTTGCTAAAATGAACGGTGGGTAGTTTTATATGATTTATTCCATTGCTGCTACACCAGTTTAAATAGCTTGGAACTAACAAAATAGTAGATGATTATGAATAATTAATAACTTTTTAAATAATTATTTACTTCTAACATCATTTCTTTTTTTTATTTTATTCGTTTTTCTTATTGATCTGATCATATTGCCGTTAGAAATTTTCGCAATTGAAATTTACAAACTGCACGTAATAAAACCTTACAAATTATAATTTGTTGTTTAATATTGAGCTAATATTTTTAAAATTATTATTCAATTTCTACTGAACATTGGTAAAGTTATCAATATTACTTTTTGTAAGCTATATTTATTGTTATTGAAATTGAAATAAAAATTTAATCAAAGCATTTTTCAAATATATTTAAAAATTGTTGTGTTTTATATTTTCCTTTAATTTAAACATTATTTTCTTGCATTTTTACATATCTAAAAGGGAGTTCAAATTGATTCATTTTATTATGAAATTATTTTAAAATACCTCACTTTCATCTTAGTTTCAATGCCAAAAATATGGCAGCATGTATTTTATTACTATTTAAATAACATTGAAATGAGAACATATTTTGCAACTGGAAAGTATAATTAGATTTTTTTATAACACTGGTGTGCAAGCGACGACGTTGTTTTTTTGAAACAATGCAGCGTTTTACTGTTCTGTTTGATTGGGCATTTGTGAGGTTTCCTTTTTCACATAAGCAAAGTTATCAGGTGTTTAACGCCTGCATTAATGATGAAATTGGATATTATCTATGGTTTACTTTGCTGTTTTCCTCCTATTCGAACATTTTAATCTGTTTTATGATTCAAAAAGTATGTCATTTGTTTAACGACAAGATTTGCTTTCTCCTGTGTTATCGTGTATCATATATACATGTATAATTTATGAAAGATTTCATTTTTTTAATTTTTTCCATGTGCCTCACTTGTAGCAATACTTTGTGACGTGCAGAGTTCTTTTAAATTCAATGACTACTGAATGCAATTTAGCATGATAATAATAGTGATAATAATGCGTTATCATAATCTAGTCGAATTTAAGGTAAACTTCTTGAAAAGAAGAAGTTAGATTGGAATGAATAGTTGTATAACAAAAATAAGCGAGTTGTTTTGAGATTTCAACCAACGTAATCCACTTTCGCTTGAAGCAGAAGGCTTTTCACTTCCACCGTTCTATCCGCCGCGTTGTCATGTTGATGTTGAGCGTCAGTTGCATGAAGCATTTCAATCTAGTCTACCCATTGCATTGCTGAATTTGCCAGACCTTGTTGATCCGACGAAAGCGTGAGGTTTACCTCTTTGGCGTTCAGCCCCTCTCGAGTTCTTTGCTTTAAACTTTAAAAGCACCGTAACCGTAGTCAGTTTTTTAACTTTCCCAAATCTGGCTTTTGACAAGCTTCCCGTTGTCAATGGTTGGTTTTTATCTCATTTTACAAATTTCTGCCTCTCGTATTTATTTTTATCACAACCTCAAGCTGAGTTGTAGCTGATGAAGAGAAATTGATTTTCACTTCAAATTCATTTGCATGCAAATTTTACTGATAATGACGATCTTGTTTAAACATCTCATAAATTAATTGTTTATCCGACTTTTCCATACTGCTTCTTTCTATCTCCGCTGACCGTCTACTGATCATCAATTTCTCTCTCTCTCTCTCTCTCTCTCTTTCTCTTTTCAGTGATAATTCCGTTGTATTGTTTGTTGCTTTGTTTCGCTTCTCTTTCCAAAATATCGCGCTTTTTATTACGTTTCCTTCATTTGTGATTTGATGCAATTCAATTTTTAGTTTCTACATATAACGTGTGCAGGTTGTGTCTGGCCAACCTGACAAGCGTTGGATTGATGGCATTGAGTAGACAACTTACGTGCTCTTTCATTTTAACCTGCTCTCAATCTCCATAATGGCAATATTTGTGTGGAGTCGTCAGTTAGTGGCAACTGTCATTATTATTTATGGTAAGCATTATAAAAGTTGGTCGTTTTTCAACTTTTTAGAAATAAGTACTTCTAAATTTAGCATCGCTATTTTCATATTTTTCATAAACGCATGTGAACTTAATAATAAATTTGCATATATTACATTTGGGTTGGTATATTTATTGTTTGGGTTTATTTGGGTATATTTATTGTTAAGCTTTGTTTTTTTCTTCTTCTAAATGCATCCTTGGAAGATCTTTTCTTGCAGAAATTGTTCTTTAGTGTACATAATGTAACATAATTTTATTTGCATGCTATGTTAGTTTAGCTTTAGCTGATCATAAAAATACATGTGGAATTTTTCATCATTTTAAAAATTGGAATCAACATTATTAATTACTAGGGTGAAAATATTTTTCAACGAGATCATCAAGACATAAATAAACCAAAGTAAATGTCATATAAAAACAAATTATATATATAAGGTGAAAATGTGTTAAAAATTTTATTACTCTTTTTGATGCACTTTCAAATACATTGAATGCGATTTAAATCATTTGAAGTTAAAAGGAAAAAACTGGGGCCGTTTTGTACATTGTTTTGCAAAGCAAATGATGAAGTAGGCTGACAACTTTGTAAATATCAATGAAACCACATGTGTTGTGTTAATTTTACTTTGATGCTTTTTCAGTTTGCTCATTGCAACTCACCATTGATCAGATTGCAATAACTTTAATGACGTTATATTCCTCTTTTTAAGTAATTATGTTATTTTGATTTTAATCAAAGATAAGCTGTTTAAACTTTGTTCAAGTTCTTGAACTCTAAGCAAAAGCAACATTAAATCAAAAGAAATGAAATAAGAATTCTTCAACAATATTATCGTATTGTTTTTTATAAGCTTTGATATTTTTCAAGAGTCTGAGCATTGCTGAGACAACTGCCAAACTGGAAGACTTTGCTTTTTATTAAATGATCCGTAACTGATTTATTGCTTATCAGCATTTCACTGATTCAGTCATTGAAATTCTGTTTCAGCATTTTGAAAAATTTTGCATAAATAAGTATAGAAATCTGTTGACAGAATTGAATAGAAATGCAAATTCATTAAAGAAATTTGTGAAATAATTGCTGAGCTAGGAATGGAAAATATTTCCTGTTTTCAACAAAACAAATAAAAAATACCCTACCCCAACAGCAGCTTTTACACTACTCAATTCATTCTATTACAATAAAATCAAATAGAGCAACACCCATAATCTTTGCACTTGCTATTCAACAGCAGTTGCTTTTTTTTCTTCTTTATAAACAAGTGTTCGTAAATAGCGCTTATAAGCCGGCTTTCTTATGATCGCACTGGCATAGTTCAGTTCCTTTTTCATGAACAATTTTTTCGCATCGCATAGCACATTCTATTCATGCATATTTAGCCTTTTGCCAAATGAGAATTACATCTGTCACTATTCTCACTATTTTTGGATCATAAATCTTATCAAAATGGAAAAATATGGCGGATTTTTTTTCTCTTAACCTCAGCTGGAAATCAATTTGCCCAGTGAAGCACAGGCGCCAAATCTCTTAAGCCTTTTTCAAGCAACTGGTGCCAAGCATTTTGCAATAGCGAATCACTTTTGCCCGTTTAATTCAAACGTTCATAATCTATGAAAGTTGCAGTTGTTGTTATAGTATAGAAAAATTACATGCTTGTTTCTAAACATATGGCATTATAATTTTTCTGTAGAAAATCTGTTCAAGCAATTTTTTTCTTTGTAAATAATAATTTTATTTTATATTATTCATTTTATAATGCAATCTCTGCATTAAAGTTGGATAAAAACGCACAGTTCTATTCAGTTTTATATTATTTTTAATTAATTTAGTTGTTTTTTTAGCTTCACTGGTTGCAACCCAAAAACAGTATTTCAAAGTACCACCGAATAATGTGACCGTTATTGAAGGACAAACTGCTGTTCTTCAATGCATTATTAGCAATCAACAAGGTCACACTCAATGGACAAAAGGTGGAACATTTCTAGGTAAATATTTAAAATCATTAACACCGACATAATAACAAATTATTATTTTTTCTTCATTCAATATTTTACCTGCTGCAAATTTAAATTCTCGATCATGGAATTTATCTAACATCAAATTTTTTAAAGATTTTTCTTTAAAGTTAATTTTTTAATTTTTATTTTTTAAAATTCCTATATATGAAAATTTCTATGTTACGAGTTCAAATTTTGCATATTATTTAGGCATTGATTACAATTTATATGGCTATGACCGATATCGAATTGTTGGTAGTCGTTCATCTGGTGAATATAATTTAGAAATTAGCCAGGTAAAGTTTGAATGAATTGAAATTTTTCATTGTTTGAACTTCAAATATTTTGCAGGCAAAACTTGAAGATGACGGTGAATTTGAATGTCAGGTTTCGCCTGGGTCTGAAGATGGAAAAGGACTTCGAGCTGTTGGATCTTTAAATGTTTTGAGTAAGCACTTAAATTTGGCAAATGTATTAATAATAAGTGACAAATTACAGGAAAATGAATAAATTGCATTCAGTAATAAAAAAAGCAATGTTTTACAAAATGTTAACATAAAATACCATGTGTGCCATTAGTGAGTGTAAAAGTTTAACATAACTGCTACAAATTGTATTTATATTTATTTCATTGCTGAAGTGAAGTTGTATTTTCTGTGCTGATAAATTTACACAGTTGAATTGATTGAATAGCATAATTAAGCTACTAATTCTGTGCTTTGAACATCGATTGACACCTTGGGGTGCCTATTTAATCCTTTTCAAATGAGCTACTTAATAGTTGCAACGATATCCCAAATTTGTAATGACCACTGAATCACGTGCCACTGTGGTTCCGTTTCCTCAATGTTTATGAAATACGCCATCTGACTGTCCAGCTGATTTCAAAACTTAATTATTCAGCATGTTTATTGGACTATTTTGAATTGAGTCGCCTAATCATTATTGAAACATGCACTCCTTGTTACATAAGAATGTGAGTTAATATTTGGAATTATATTGCTAATCGACCAGCAGTAAGTAATATACATTGGCGATTGCTAACCAATGTACGCAATTCTGTCCTTGAGGCGCTGTTCACATTCTGTTTACTGATTCAATGCACTGCATCATCTTTTGTAATGTTGATAATAAATAATTAGAAGAAACTGAAAAATATTTTAATAAAACGATATTTCTGTTTACAATATGCTAGATTAGGTTAACTTTGATCTTATCTGGAAATAATCCTTCAAATTTTTTTGTATTAATTTTGTTCATCATAAAAATGTTAAATATTATTTCCTGATCGATGAAATAAAAATGCCACAATCTCGAAAACATAATTTCACAGCTGTGTTTAAAGATAAACAAATTATACTAATGAAAAATGAATTTAAATCCATTTGAGAAAATTACTAAAAAATTGCTTTTTAGTTCCACCAAAAATTATCACTCTGGATCCAGAGAAAGACGGTGGTAAAGTGGAATCACGTTCTGGTCGCACAGTTGAAGTGCATTGTCGGGCTGTCGGTAGCAAACCAAAATCTGAAATTCGATGGTACAAAAATGACAAATTAATCCAAGGTTGGCTATAGCAAAGCAAAGCTAGCTTACTTTGAGCTTGAATGTTCTACATTAAATTTAGATTCGAACGTTTTTGAAGAAAGTGTTCAAGAAAAGGATAAGCTGATCACAACAGTTTCTCGAATTCGATGGGTTGCTCAACCTGAAGATGATGGAGCAATGTTTACGTGCAGCGCAAGGCATCCGGCTTTATTAGCTGATGATGCACTGAAAACCAACTTTACACTTTCTGTTTTATGTAATTTGATAATAATTGCGTAAAGATGGAAATAAATTTGAAAATACAAGTTGTAAAATTATTTAGATCCCCCTTCGTTTCCTGAAATTCGAGGTTACGACGGACGAACATTAAAAGCTGGTGAGAAACTTCGTCTTGAATGTGAAGTAACAAATGGAAATCCACCTCCAGAAGTGTTCTGGTATCGGAATGATAAAATCATTGATCGAACATATGTCACACATTCAACAGTAAGAATAAATTTCAACTATTTAGCATAATTTTCTGTCATGAAGAATGTATACAGTAATGCGAATAAAAGTTTGAATTATTAAAGTTTAAGCTAGCAAAATATTTCACATTGCTTGCTCCACTTTTTAGTCATCCACGAACGATTATGACTTCATTGTTGATGGTAGTGATCACGAGGCGGTCTATGCTTGTCACGCATCCAATCCAGCAGTTGTAACTCCACTCACATCAAATGTTCGGTTGAATGTTTTTTGTAAGTTAAATGTCATGCTTTATATCAGTAATTTGATTTTTAAACAATAAGTAAATGGTCTGTTAGCAAGGCGGTTTTCGAGAAATGCACATTAATATTTTGAAATAGTGAATGCTTTTTTATTTAAAATATAACAAACGATAACAAAGTTTATTATGATGCAGATCCACCACGTAAAGTGCACGTAATTGGTCCAGAATTATCAAAAATTGGTGATACCGTTAGTTTCTCCTGTATCTCTGGTTCGTCAAATCCTCCTGCTAAAATATATTGGGTAATAGATGGCAAGCCAATAAAAGAAAGCGTTAGTTCGATTCGGCCTTCTTCTGATGGGAAAGGTAAACTGAAAATTCAAAAAATTGTTCTTCCGTGTGAACTTAAAATTAGCAATTTTTTACAGGTTTTTTCAGTGTATCTAACATTTCGGTGCAAATAACAAATGAAAAACGTGATGTTCAAATTGTCTGTTCTGCCGTGAATGAAGAAATTCTACCAAGTGAAGGCGGTCGTTTGACAAGCTCTAAAAAAATAACTGTCCTCTGTAAGTAGTTGGATTACATCATTTTTCAGTTTTAATTGAATAATATTGAAATTATGTCAATTCTATTTTGTTCTTATAATTTGAAATTTTAGATGATAATATTTGAAAAAATTTTTACATTTCAGATCCTCCAGAATCAGTTTCAATATTTGGATATGACGGAACACCCGTAGTTGCTGGTAATATACAGCGGCTTTCTTGCGTAGCCGTTGGCGGCAATCCATTACCGACCATAAATTGGTTCAAAGGAAAGCGCAGGGTAAATTTTGAACATTTTGTTTTTAATTATTTATTTCAATTCTACTACATGACTATTCATTGAAGATAACGACTGGGATATTAAATACTGTAAGCGATAATGCAGCTCAGAGTGAACTGGCCTTTCCTGTAGCCGCCTCAGACAACTCGGCCGCATACAAATGCAGTGCCCAAAACGAAGCTAGCACAAAACTGCTCACCGCATCTGTTAATCTGACAGTGCTATTTCCACCCAGTTCACTTTCAATTCACGTGAAACCAGATATTCTGAAAGTTGGTAACATTGCTCAATTGACTTGTGAAACAAGTTCCGGAAATCCGGCTCCAGTAATTACATGGTGGCGTGCTGGAGAAAATGTTGCTGGTGTTGATGTGCACAACAAAAGGTGAGAATTCATAAAAAAATATATATGTATGTTTTTGAATTTAAATTTTTCACTTTATTCACTTTTCAACAGTGGTTTCAACGGAGGATGGGTCGTGAAGAGCAAGCTGTATGTTCCTCTTACAGCTGAAGAGGATGGCATGAAATATACATGCCGTGCCACTACTGCTGAGATTGGTCAAAGTGTAAACGAAGTGGTTTCTCTTTCTGTGAGATGTAAGCATTTTTAAGATTTATACATTGATTAATCTCTTTTTTTGAATTATTTTTTTTTCAGATTCACCTATGTTCTTTTTACGAGATCCGCAAGAAATAACAGTGCTAGAAAATGAAACTGTTGTACTGAATGCAACTGCCTCTGCTAATCCTGAACCTATTATTTATGAATGGCTCAAAGATGGAAAGCCGATGCGAAATTCATTTTACAAATCAAATAAGCCAAAAGTTGTTCTTTCTGGTTCAGTACTGACTATTAACGAAATAGATCGAGCTCACAGTGGTCGATATACTTGTAAAGCGAAGAATTCCGAAGGAATTTCTACTATGACATTCATCATTTCTGTAAAATGTAAAAAGGAACATTTTTGAAAATTTATTTTTCAGCATTGCAGTTCGATTTTAAAATTTTCAGATTCAGCTGAAATCACGCATATTACTGAATCGGTTACAAAACGTGTTGGCGATGATGTGCAACTTGAATGTGAAGCAACAGCATTTCCTATAGTAGACAATATGATTGGCTGGGAACGAGATGGATTTAACATGTCTAGAGTTTCTATAAGACATACATCAGAAATGTCAATGTTAAAAATTTCTGATATTAACATAGAAGATGCAGGAGCTTTTACTTGCACTGCTTACAATGGGATTGGCATCAGAGCAAAGAAAAAGGCTTGGATTATTGTCAAACGTAAAAATTTTTTGTTGCATTAAAAAGTAGGGCTTTTTTGATTTGTTGAATTTTATAACTTTAGATGCTCCAACTGTATACAAGAATTTGACTTATTCTAAAGTAGCTTCTGAAGTAGGAGCTGAAGTAGTTCTGAAGTGTTTGTGCAGAGGTGCACCGCAGGTTTCGTGGCAGTGGAAGCGAGATGATGGAAAAGAATTGGATTATGATGTGCGGTTCAACGTTCAATCGAATCAAATTTCACCATTGGAATATGAGGCAAATAAACTGTCACAATTCTTTACACATGTGATTATTATTAATTTTTTTAGACTAAGCTAGTGATTAAGCGAGTTCTTCAAAATGATTACGGAAAATATATTTGCATTGCTAGAAATGAATTAGGAACCGATCAGTTTGAAATTCCCTTAAGACATTTGAGTAAGCGCTATCTATATTATAGCATTTTTCGTATTTCTTAAGGATTAATATTATTAATTATACTTAATGGAAAAGTAATTTTTTGAAACTAAATTCAGGCAAGCCGGATCAACCGACAAATTTGACGATTAGCAACATTTCTCACGACGCAGTTAGTCTTCAGTGGCGTGAAAATTTTGATGGAGGCTTAAATCAGCTGTTCAGAATTCGATACTTTTCTTGGCGTAAATGAATTTCTTCTTTTCAGCTTCTACAGTATTTGCTTTTACAATGCTTTTCCTTATTTCAGATGCTCCAGAAAGGCCACTGTTTTCACCAACGGTAAATGAAACTACAATAACAATTAATGGCCTGTCTCCGTCGACAAAGTACTCCTTTGCCGTTGAAGCGTTGAACAGACTTGGCAGTAGGGGCTTTTCCAAAAGCACCGTCAGCGCCGAAACACTAAGTAGCAAGCATTTTGCTATAAATTAAAGTGCACCATTTAAGTAAACGTTCTAGGAATTTCTGGAATAGCCAATCAATTGGGCATTAAAGAAGATATTCCAATTTTGGTTATTGTGCTTGTTTGTTTGGTTGGAGTTGTTTTGCTCGCCTTGAACGCTTTTCTTGTTCTTTGTTTCATCCGACGTCACAGAAATCGTAAATTGCAAGGTATTTTTTATTTATATTGTTCAGTTTATTGTATTTTTGAAAAAAATTACAAATTAAAAAACAGCATTTTTATTATAATGTATTTCTTCTTAATTTAATTCCAAAATACATGTTTGCATTCGGATCCTGTTTTATTGGGCTTTAACCGTTATCTACCCAAACTTTTTTGGTGCATGTTCAAGAGCTGTAAATCTTGATGACACACACATAGGTTCTTATTAAGAAAATATTAGAGCTAGACATGTCTGGCACTACTCCTTATGGAATTATGGCATGTTCCATTTAATGAACATTGGGCGGTTCTCGACAAAAATGCTCGACACGTAGTAACACTGCTTTTATTGATTAGAGATCGGAGATTTTGGTAAAAATAGGTAGCAACACTTCGATTTATGGTTTATTTTATTTCTGCTGATGGTAAATTTCAAAGCATTGCTTTCCTCGCTCCGCGTGTAGTCGAACGTTGCATTTTTTGCACATATTCTTGGTATTTCGTTTGCATACTTTGTAACGTCCCTGTGGTCCAGTACCAAGAATATGGTTTACACCATCGAAGCGGATGTCCGGCAATTGTGACATTGAATCTGATGCCGCTCTTGGTGTTGCTGCTCGTTCTGACTGCAGCAAGCTCAGGACCACTTGTCGACGGAACTCCAGGTGGCTGAGTGGTCTCTCTTCTATGAAGCAGTGTATCCGCCAAGCAGCCACCATCGCAACGTTCACCGCATTGATATACAAAGGCCAATACCATTTTTTGCTTCTTATTGTTGGACGATACGCAGCAGCCAGTTTGTCAAGAAGGTAACCCCTCCCATACTCGTGTTATACGATCTTACAATGTTTGGCATTTGTACCTCAATGCGTTGGCCTTTCACTCTTCATTGCGTATTGCGCAGCGGGCTGTGTGTCATGAAGTTGCTGGCGATTCTGACGATGGAATTATCATGCCATTTTGCTATATACACATTTCTATCACTTCGAAAGTCGAACGCACCTCGCTTTTGTTCCATTAGCTGTTTGTCCGGTAGCATCACTGCACCAGCACCATTGCTGCGGTATGGTCGTATCGTTCCAATAGCTCTCATTTTCAATTCAGATAACATTACCAGCAGATCATAATTGTTGAAGAAGTTGTCAAAATAGAACGTAAGCCTTGTGGTACTGCAGTTTTCTTGAATAATGTCGACCATATTACTGATAACTCTGGTGCTGAATGGCACTTTCGATGAGTGGATTTCCTTACCTTGATAAGTATTCATATGATATGGGTAGCCATGGTTGCCACACAACAACCATACTTTGTAACCAAACCTAACCGCACTGATATATAGTTCCTGTCGGTTGTTCCATGCATCGGAAAAACAATTGCATTCTAGTGCCAATGTCTGTACGTTTTGAGATTTGCATGTGGTATAAATGCAGCAGTTGTTATCAGTTGTTCTATACAACAAAAAAACAATTGCATTCCAGTGCCAGAGTTCACAGATTTTGATTTTTGAGTTTGGTTAATCATGTCAGAAGGCAGGCTGTGAGAAAACACAGATAGAAAGCAGTTTACACACAAAAACCTAGTCTGAGTCACTGTTGTAGACAATATACCATAACCAACCCTTTTATGTCGAGAACCGCCCAATGTTCAGTAAATGGAACATCAATGTTTTTTATCAATTATTGATATCTAAACGTAAGAGAACAACCATGTATTATATATGTGCAAATAGAGTAATGTCTCAGCTACAAGAATATGTGCCTTCTAAATAGTTAGGCACGGTGCATGTAAAATAATTAACAAAAAACCAGAACTGAATTAAGAAGTCAATTTTTTGTGATTTCGCTGATTAATAAAAACAGAACAGTATATCTAAAGATAAATGTGATGACATATGTTTATAAATATCCCAGCCAAGAATTCATTTGCAAAATATAAACCAAAACAATGGAATATTGGTAGAGTTATGCGCTCTCAAAGTTTTGTTCCATTTACTGAACATTGGGAAGATATAGGTTAATGATTTTGCATCTGATGATGTTGCTCGTTTCGTATTAATATGCATGCTTCTCTCGTTTGCACGTGTAAAAGGACTTTTAAATAAAATAGCAATGCTCATCAAATTTAAAATTTTACAATTTCATGACAAAGGCATTCTTTTTTGAAACTATTCTCCAGTAACATTCTGCATGTAACTAACATTTAACAACCTGCAAATATTTCCAAAATAGTCATATTTTTTACCAATGCTTTTTCGTAGTGTACGTTTTTGTTTTCATGTTTTATTTAGTGCTGGAACACAAGGTTTTGGTGAATAATAATGCGGATTGTAGTCCCTCTGGGAAAACAGACGATTCTTTTTCAGGTATGATTTGCGTTTCAATTTTGAGGGCTTCTTAATTATGATTACTTTTTTGCATTCTGACTTTTAACATATTTTCAACTGACAAATTTGAATGAATGCTGCGTGTAGTGCATTTATTGGCTGTATACGCACGTAAACCTCTACAATAAGCAAAGGAACAGTTCACAAGGAAATTTTGTTTTACTAATTATTTAATAAATTTATTTTAGAGAAAGCTGCAAACGTAAGGTTACTTGAACAAGCACAACCAGAGGCGGCTCCTTATGCAGTAGTTGAGAAACTGCTTAACGGTTCTGTGAACAATCAAGAATCGTCAGTTCAATTCGAATCCAATTCTAATAATCGTGCTTCTCAGTTCAGCGAAGATAACATGTCCATGCGGACTGTAATTGTAAGCATGTAATTTTTTGTTTAGACAAAAATTTACACTCATTTTTTGTTTTCAGGAAGTCGATTCCGCTGGTCGTCCAATATTCAATAAACCATACGGTGCGCTTGAACAGCCTTCATATTTCAATTATCAGTCTAATTTAGATTATGGTAAGAGAATGTGATTGGAATTTGAAAAATATAATAAGTGAGATTTTTGTCACTTTCAATAGATAATGCTCCTTCTGATGCGCTATATGCGGAAAGTTTGAGAGCCAACACACTGCAAAGACAGTTGATGTCTCCGCTTTATGAAGATTCAACTGCTTTTCATGTACGTACATCTTCGCTTTTAAAATTTACCACAGTCATCAATAGTTGCATAGTTGCGAATATTAATTTTATTCTACTTACTATTTGCAGGGTGCATCAGATGAAGAATTTACTTTGCCAATGATGGGTCCTCTTAGGTCAGTAAGCCAAGAGCTGAGCAATTATTCCGGTTTTGCAAATTCGCCAACTATCAGATCTTCAAGCTTACGTCGATCAGTGTTTGACAGGTTTGCTCAATTTGTAGCGTATATTTTGTAAAAATGTATTTTATGTACAATGATAAATAACTATTTATTTGTCAACGCTGAATGCAATTTGCTTTCTTTTGAGAGAGGAATTTTCAAGATATAAATTTAAAATTATATAAATATAAAAATGGAATTCGTTTAAGAATATTTGATTTTTGAACTTTCGATTTCATTTGCAGAGGTTCTCCGAATATCTCCAGTCAAGCAAGCACTGTTGGCACTGTTGTTTACAACAATGGTCGATCACCTTTTGCTGAAGTCAGACCAATGCCATCACCACAACGCAACGGCTATGCAGTGGGAAATTCTGCAACTGTGAACGGTTCTTCCGGTGTCAATACTTCTTTGCTCAGCACATTTCCAAACAGTGTGAATTCAAGAGACTACATGGCCTTCGATGGAGGCTTAACAGGCGATATTGTTTGAACTGCCAGGGTTTGTTTTCAAATTTTTATTAACAAAAATTTATTTAAATGAATTCTTTGTTCATTCCTGTTCAAAGTTATTCTATTGTTGTTTCTTGCGCAATTGCTGCTGTCAGATGTAAACAAAATCAATTCATCTTTTTTTCATGGGAAGTGAACGTGACCGATGCTACTTAGTTATATACATATATGTATATATATGGAATTTGAAAAGAAAATTGAGGGTCTTTTTTTCTGCATTTCGTATGAAACAACAAAGTGTCATTGCAAGGTTGAAAATTTTCACTTGCATGACTGAAGCTCTGTTTTGTGTGAAGTGATTTCTTGTGAACTATTTATTCAGGCTAATTTTCGATGTTTTTATTTAATTGTTTGTTTATTCATTAATATATTCAATTGTTACTATTGCGTTCCGTTTCTAAAAGCTTTTACTGATTTGTTTGTTATGAAACAGTGTTATTTCAAAATAAATGTTGAACTACACAAAAAATCATAGTAATTTAAAAAGTGATACAACGAACCTTTTTCTGCATAAAACATTATGTATATATATTTTTATTTATTTATTTATTTATTTTAATTCTGAAATTTACAAACTATCTAGATTTAAATGAAATTGGGAATGCTTATGGTGGATAAGTTGTAAGTTCATTAAATTTATGTTCTCTTTCAGTAATTTTAATTCAAGTATTTAAAGTGTTGTTCATTATATTATTGAATTTAATATTACGAATGCTAGTTAGCATTTGAATATTTAATTCAGCAATGCAGTTGAGGTCAGCATGATTACACAAAAGCAACTGAAGCGAAAATTTAAAAACAGCAGCTGCTGATGTGTGTGGAAAAGATGTTTTATTTAATGTAACACCAGTGCATGTTAACAGGTTAGCTGATGGTGCTAATGCATGTTCGAACCGTGCATCTTTTTTGTTGTCATTACTTTTAGCTTTATTGCTGTTGTATTTTATCGATTATTGCTTAAATATTAAATTATTCCTTTGTTAAAACTAAAAAAATTGATTTGTTTGCAAAAATTCTGTTGCTTAGGTAAAAGTGCAATTTTTAGCTGTATTTTTGAACAACATTGCTATAAATGTTATTGATGTGTTTCTAAAAATACTTTAGATAAATAAATATAAATTGTTCACGCGATAAATATGTATACATTTTATAGATAAATAGCACTTTTTGTTTTATTTTATCTTATTTTATATACAAAAGTTAACATTATATGAGATGCCTTTTCTAAATGCAGCTGAAGTAAATATATTACAATAAAAAGTAATAAAACAGATTTAATTTAAAAAGTTTAAATGAAACAGTAGATAATTTTCTTAATTAATTTAACCTTAGTTTAACAACATTTAAAGAAGATAATCTGCATGTCATATTTTTTTAGTGCTTTGATGATAATAAACAAAAAAACTTATTACTTTTATTGCAAAATATCAAACTTTTATTGCACTTTTATTGTACTTTATTGTACTACTAACAAACAGATTTGCACATATTTTTCAAAATTGTTTCTAATAAACAATGACTAATTTAGTGCTTTCCAAATGTTGATTATTCTTTTTTCACTTAATTTATTACACAGCACTTTTTGGAGCATAGGAATCTCGCAGTTCTTTCATTTCCTGTAACAGTGTTATAACTGAATAGCATAATCAATTATATTTTCTTCACATTTATGAAGTTTAACGATAAAGTGTTGAGCCAGTTTATAATTATAATTTTAAAAATGCAATTTCTTAATTATTAAACAATGTTCAGTAAAAAGTAATAAATTCACGAAATCAGTTATTATAACATTAATATATACTTACTTTTATTTGACATTTCTTTATACATTTTTCAAGAAACGATGCAGGAAGCAAGAGTAAAATGATTTTATGTCCTTTCTTTGAACATTTCTCTATGCATTTTTTGGTAATGTCTTCTAAATCAGAACGCATGGTAGTATACTGGTCAGCAGTCTAAATTTGTAGTTATTAATTCATTTCATAATTATTATTATCATGTTATAAAGGGATTAGTGCTTTTTTATTCTTTTATATCATGTAATTTCACGTAGCTGATTGAATTCATTTTATTAATTCTTTTGCTTTGAATTTTAATTGCTAGATTAAGTTTATTTTCCAACAGACTGCAAATGTTGTATTGCTATTTTGAATATTGCTTTGCATACCTGTATGGTTTTCTCCAAACTTTCTAATGTTACTTTATATTCTTCATTGGTCTGAAATTTCGAGTAACATTATAATAAATTAAAATTAATTTTTTAAATTAGTTATTAAAAATTTTTATGATTTAGTGATAAAAAATTTGTTTCATTTATTTCAGCCTTGCCACTATTATTATGCACATTACGCTTTGGAATGTTACATTCAAAATCAAAAACTTTACTTACAGAAGTGCTCTCGACTAGTAAAATAATAAATAATAAAGTGAATAACCACAGCAGTTTCATAACTACAAATTTAAAATTTAATAATTATGGATATGCATAAATTCAATCATACATACATATATATATATATGTGTGTGTGTGTGTGCATGTCTATATACATTTCTTAAATTATAGTGCATATTTTATAACTAATGATGAAAATCAACCAAAGTTAATATTGACAAAATCATATCAGCTTAACTGCATCCGTTGTAAAGTTGTCTGTCCCTTGGAAATACGAAAGAAATAAAATACAAGGTCATTTTCTTGTTTAAATTGATACCTGATGTACTGGTGTTCATAGTATTAAGGACTTGTACTGTATGTAAAATTCACTCTGTAAGCAGATCGTGACAAAAATAGCACCATTATTTCCAATTTATGTTTTCTGATCATTAAAATTATTTAGTAAGCTGCCAAAATGTACATTTTAATTAAATATATATTTCATTGTCAGCATAATTAAATAACTTAAAAATCTATTTTATATTAAAGCATTAATAATATCGATAGAAAACTGCCCCTTCTTAGAATTAACAATCATTTTGGCAAAGCAGAAGTTTTTTTTATTGGGAAAAGGTATTTTACAGAATTTAAATTAAGCAATATAATAAAATATTGATTAAAAATTGAATGATGTCATTATTATTCAGACAATAATTAATTATTTAATAAATAAATGCAAAAAACGATATTTTTCATTTGTTTTTTAACGTAATAAAAATTTTAAACAAATTATATATGTATGTATTAATGATTAATATAATAAATGTAAAGTAATTAATTAATAATTGATGATTGATAATAGTAATGAATTAATTGCTAATTGAAGTTTAAACTAAAATCTATCTACTAATCTTTTGTAAAAAAGACATCCCTGCTGTGCTGTTCGCTTTAAAAATTTCTTCTAATTTTCACATTGCTATTTCATGCAGCCTATGCAATATCTGTAGTGATTTGTTTGACATTTTATAAATGCAGCATAGTTGCAATACAAACAATGAAAATTTTGGGAATGAAATGTTAAAAAATACGTTCATAATTTTTCGTTGGTCAGGCCATTCAACAATTTATGACTGTGAATTTATTAAAAGCACTTCATATAAGATGCAAAGTAATGCATGCTGGGAATTTCGAGTGCTTCCGTAGATATTCATAATAAATTATCAGTATTTCAATGATGAATCTGTTAGATGTTGCTGAATCATGATATTTGTTTTGGATTAATCAATAAAAGAAATGACAGACAGCTCAAAAACAACGATGCTTGAACAATGATTGCGCTGACTGTGTGAACATATGTGTTTGAAAGATGAAAAAAACAAGAACTTTTTTCGTTGAATTAAATGCAACATTATGCATGAATGTCAGGGTAGCGTGTGAATTGGCCAATTGCTAGTGTCATCTGCTTGCTTTATTGTGTGCTGGAGTCTGATGAGTAAAAGTTCACTTTTTGTTCTCATTGAATGAGAAGAAGAAAAAGCTGGGGTGTTCTGGTTCCACGTAGCATCTCAAGTGAACGAATAAAAACGACAGAAACTCTGGAAGAGCAGCTTTGTCAGATATAACCATAGTAACGAAGAAAATCAGGTGAGATGGACAGAAAATCGCACTAGCTTAGCAAAACAAAGTTACTCTGTGACCGTCAGTTTTCTATAACGTTACATTTAATTTATGCCAATTGAAATAAAGTAAAACAAATTTTGTGATTATGCATGTATGAAATAATGCATTTCAACAATAGACTTTTGAGCAATTTGAAAAAAGTTATAAAACGTTGTACAAAATTCAAAATCTTCCATTAATAAATATTGCTTATTATTTTGAAAAAAGATTTTATAAATATTTTAAAATAATAAAAAGCCGAGAAAAATAGTTCATCTATATTTATCATGCAAATATCATTAGTTAAAAATTAAAAACTTTTTCAGGTAAGTTTACGTACACAATTAATACTTGTGTATCAGTACTGTATATATACTGTATTGTAGCCCGCGCCATCTGCGTTGAAATTTCGTGCATTGGACAAGTAGCCCGGTGTGTCAAGTTCAGTTTCAATTGCATCCTCGATTAGGCATTGTTTATTTATTTTTAACTTTATTTCACTTTGATTTTTTCATTTACGGCTTGTTGATTTTTGATTCGTGTATTTTTTCTCGCGAGTTGCTTTCGAATTTGAAGGTTATGTTGTTGTTTTTTCAACATTTTCGCAAGGGCAGTTTGCGGTTTGAAAAATTTTCAAACGTATGCACGAGAGGGTGAGAGATCGATTTGCGGTGATTGATCACTTTCGGCCGTTCAGTTGCTCTGTGCCGGGGCTGAAAATATGCTTCGTGTCAGCTTCAATGTTTGGGCGTTAGCGGAGATCCGGCGGCGCTGGGCGTGCATTTTTCCGTCGGTTTTCGTCCACCCCAAGCCGCCCCCCCCCCCGTAACTCCCCGCTTGCTTCCCAAAATCGATCTTCCATCACTGCGCCCGAAGCTTTTTCCGCCCGCCGATGTTTGATGTCGACGCACAAAGCTGCCAGGCAGATGGCTTTCGGCCTTCTCCATGATTGACGTAGTTAGGCGCGCGGAACCGCAGCTGTCCGCCATTTCCAAGCGTTCTGATCTTGGAGGAGGTTTTATTTCGCTTTCGCGTTCAGCGTTGTGCTGGCAAAATGCGCGCCAACCAACTTTTTTACCTTTTCCAAATTTATTCTTTTGAAAAATTTTCACAAATGCGTTCTTTTTTTTCTCTCGTTACTTTTTTCTTGCTGACTTTTGTTTTTTTTTCTGTTTATTTCAGGTAAAAGTACGATGAATGCAGACGAGGTTAAGAATGTTCAACACAACGGTCGTGACACGCCTTCGCTGAGTCATTCCAAGAAAGCCAACGGTAAGCGCGGCTCCCATTCTTCTGGGCTGCCGGTTTTCAAGCTTAAAATAGGTCACAGGGTCGATAGATAAGCTAACAAACACTGCTGCTCATGCCACTGCGGAATGCGAAATACGCTTGGCAAAAGAGCAATCATTTTTACTTCAACTAGCTAACTTCACTGACGGATTGTTGTAATTCACTTGAGAATAGGTTATCAATGGTTTACATACATGTTTTTTTTTCAACTAATCCAACAAGTGAACAACAAAAATTTCTCTTCTTTTACAGTATAGATTCTCATCCAGCTTATCATATTTTCTTATTTATGGCCAGTGCATAATAAATCATTCTATTTGTCATTTATTGATAACAAAAAAATATGATGGATTTATTATTTTTTTATTTTCTCGATTGAAATTTAAAAGATGAATAGAAATTGCACATGCGCGCTGTTTATTAATAATTGTATTGTTGTTATTGTTGTTTTCAACTTTTCTACGGGCAAAATTTAGTTGGAATTTTAAAAATTTAACTAATTTATATGATGTAAATAAAATTCGATTAGTCTTTTTCACTTTCATTCAGGAATAGTTCAATTTTTAATTGTTAAATGAATAATACAACAAGCATGATGTAAATTTTTTTTAATTGTTGAAAATAGTATCAGATTGTTGTTTAATTATACTGTATACGTGCAAATTAGCCATTAATTGTCATAATGGTGACTAGTAATTGAGATATACGACGACGAAGCACAACCATTTTTTCTTTTTTTTTTGAATTGGAATGGGCAGTAGTTATTTTTTGTTTTTCAAATGAATCAGCCAGTTGTTGTGATTAATGTTTAATTTTGGGATTATTTTATTTTTGAAAAATAGATTTTTCAAATATGAAACTGATATATTGAAAAGCAACATGTTACTTGTTCTCATGGCACATGTTCATGTGACATCCGGCCAGTTGAATGAATGGTTAAATGTTGCAAATTGTATTTTTCTTTTCTTTTTCTCTGAAGCAACGAAAAAAGAATTTCACCACATTGTAGCTGAGTTGAAATTTTATCAAATTGAAAATGCGTTTCACAAAATTTTCAACATTTGCACACGTTAAATTGAAGTTGACGTTCGTGTTCAGTTGGCAGGCATTGGTTCAATTTTTCTGCTTGTCTGCATTTTAAAGTTTTGATGAAAAAAAAAGTTGAAAAGTGAAAGTTGTACATAATAGACATTATGAATTGGCGTTGTGAAATTTTTCACGTACTTATTCAATGATTCACTTGTTAAAACAGGGGGGGGTATTTTTAGCCGTAAAAAATCATCTTCGGCAAGGTTCCATGCAAAATTTGTTCTCCAAGTTATTTTTCCAGCTTTTTAATATGATTTTTATTACGAAGCTTGTAGCGATGGTGGGGTGACATTCACTGTTAACGAGGTTAAGGTTATGTGAATTTGTGCAAATACATCCGCTATAAGCGCATTTTATTCTTGCTTTCTGTCTTGGTGCTGCTGCTGATTGCAAAAATGATGATTGTTGCTTGCAGTTTGTGTGGCTTTTGCATGTTTTTGTTCAACTGAAATTAATTAAAGCAGGCGTGTGTCTGTTGTCGACGGCAAGAAGCAGATGCCATTTTGGAAATTATATTTTTAGAATAATTCGCTTGATTGTTGTTATACGAATTGCCGTGTTGTTGTTGTATTGAAAGATATTTTTGCACAGTTAATTTTGCAGTTGCAAAATCAACGCGAATCGGGTGAATTAGTAAAAATTGTTCTCTTATAAATATTATAGTTGTAATGATTTTCTGAAATAAGTTTGTTAAAAAAAACTGTATCATTGTTCTCTAAGAATGTATATAATATCTGGTTAATTTGTCCTGTTCACTCAGTGGATTCTCATTGTTTGTTCTGTTAATTCTTCATACAAGTGAATTGAACAGCATAATTCGAATGTTCATTCAGTTGAATGCTATTTTTGATTATTCCACTTAATTGCTTTTGTTAATTAGCATGAAGAACATTGTGTGCCCGTGTTAAATTGATATGCTTTTCCTGCTACTGTTGCTGCAACTTGCTTGCTTATTTTGCACAAGCTGACTGACAATTGAGAAACATTATTTGAACTGCTTGTAGAACTTTTTAAAACGTTTCATAAAATTATAGTGAAATTTCAATTGCAGTTTTCTTCACAGAAAAATAAATATTATTTTTCGCATTGTTTTGTATTTAATTTAATTTAATTTAATTTTAATTCCATGTTTTCCGTTACAAATAGATTTTTTTTACTTTCCAATGGTCGATTTATCTGTGCATCTATTGTTAAAAATAAACGAATTTTCTCATCATCATAGATTGCATTTTGTTGTTGATTTTGAAATTAATTTTCAATTGATCTCATGTAAATGATTAATTTTGAAATTATCCACTTTTCCATTTCATCCCAATTGTGTTCATTCGTTGATTGGTTGTTATTGAAATTTGTTGCGGCAAATTTTTTCCAATTAACTCGTCCATAAAATTTCTTCTCATATAATATATATTGGATTGGTTTTGAAAATTTCAGCTGCTCTGCGGGTGTGGGTGTGTGATTTTTCATATTTGAAAAATTCGCTTCCAGTTGAAAGAATGTACTTCAATAGCTAGCGATGGCGGCGGCGGCGGCTGTTTTTGGCCAACAAAATCAATGTGCAAATGCCGTGTCGGTTGAATGAATGGGATTGATTTATTTTCACTATGCTATTGATTAATTTTATTTTAACATTTGAAATGGATAGGACGATCGTTTAGCTTAGTGAGTGGAAATTGGTCGTCATTTTGCTTAAATTTATTTGTTTCACGAAGAGAACGACTCTGACGATCACCATTATTATTACTATTATTATTATTATGGTGATGGTGGTGGTAGTGATGCTGGAAACTGAAAAGCAATTTTAAAATATTTGGAAAATGATCAAATCGGAAATGTTATAAAAGTTATTTATTTATTTATTTGCTGGTTTGTTTATTTTTCAAAATTGAATCAAATGAAATTTTGCATAATAGAAAAGATACATTGTGAATATGTTTTTTTTTTGCAATTTGTATACTTTTGCATCCGCTGCAGTAGCAGCAAGCATGAATAACACAATCCACTTATTCGACGCCGACAAGCTTGCATCGATTCAACAAGCGTGTGTGGTTATGTTTTATTTCTTTGTCAAATGAAATTTGTTTTTTTCTCTTAATTTTTATCCTTTTTTCATTTATTCGTTATTATTGCTTAAATATTAATGAACAATAATTTACAGTACACATGATCAATCATAAACTGTGAGGAAGAATGAAATGATTGAAAAAATATGAAAATCATCCAAAAAATTGAATTTTGATTACTGTACTTTTATTTCTTAGTTGCGGATGATTGTTGTTGTTGTTGTTGTTGTTGTTGTTGTTGTTTGTGCATCATTCAAATATTTCACATTCGGGAATCGATTCTTTTGAAAAGTGCGCTTGAGGGGAAAAAATAGTTCACATTTGAGATTGGCTAATTAATTGACGAGAGATTTCCAATGAAAATGTTGCACGCGTTTTACATGTGGCAAAAGTTTGAAATTCTTTTTCAAATACCGGAAATTCAGTGATCCAAGTGTGAAATGGACGGCCAAAGCGGCTGTGTTTTTTTCTCTTTCTTTCTATTGAAAGGTTGAAAATTTTTCGTTCGATTGCTTTTATCAAATTTTTTTAATACTTCCGATTGGTATATTTATCTTTTTATTGTTTTAGCTTTTCTATTTTTCTTTGAATTCCTACAACAGGTGCAATTTGAAATAAAATTCACGTATATGCAAAAAGTGTGACGGGTGTGTCACAGTTGTTGCAAATTTTTTTTCTACTTTCTCTTCTATTTCCTGCTGACTGAAGCTTAATTTGAAAAGAATAAAAAAAAATTTCAGGTCCAAAATGCATCCGACAGAGTTCGATTCATCGTTTCTTCCGACGCCTGACGCCGAGGGGTGGGAAAAATTCTGAAAAAATCCACAGTCCCGCATCTTCACAGATCCACCAGTCGCAGCAGTCGATGGGAGAAAATTGTGCTCATGTGAACAACAGTCAGCCGACCACYACCGTGGCCAATGGAAATTTGGACAACGCCCAACGCAGTCCCGCCACTTCTGTCGGGGCGGATCTGCGCCGGTCTTTGAATCAAATGTTCCATTTTGGAACCAAGTCGAAAGCAAATCGAGCGGCCAGCGATCATCAACTGGCCATCAACCGCGTCGATATGGATTCAGCTGGTAAGCAAGTTTTATTTTTTTTTTTGCTTTTTTATCGGACACTTTCTACAAATTATCATAATTTATATATATGAGAAGATGTTCCAAGCGAAGCGAAAATTTTCACAACTTCTTTTTTATGTGACAAAGTTAATTTTTTTTAATTGTAATAAATCTTCACTTGTGAACATTACTAATCATCAGTCAGTCTTTGAACTTGTCTTTTCTACATGTCAAAAAAAGAGAAATTGAATTGAAATTGCTTTTTACAAATTAAGTAATTCAGCTTTGTAATTTTCCGTGGAATTGCGAAATTTATTTGGTGAATGATAGATCTCAAGTGACCACAGTTGACTTTGTTGCCAAGTATAGAGTAATTTTTAATAGTGAAACTTTCAACGGCGAGTGAGTTGAAATGAACTGAGCTTATATTTTGCAAATATTCGTGTCAGCTTTTTCGTAGAATGAATGAAGCGGAAATTTTTTCATCCCTAAGTTGAGCGAATTTTGTCAGATAAAGAAAGCTCCAGTGCATTAAGTTTGCGCATTTTGTGAAATTGAAATTTGAATAAGTTGCTCGAAAGTAGTAATTCTGGGATAATTAATTTTTCAGAGTTGCTCACGATCCAGGTGTTCCATTTTCACAAGAGGGATGCATGATGATGGTTGTAGGGTGGGGAATTTTGGAATTTTGTTTCTGATCGACCACATGTATGCATGCAGTTGTGTGTGTGTGTGTGTGTTTGCTTGTTCAGATTTGTGTCCGGTGAAGTTGGACAAGGGCGTTGGTGAGACGGTAAGATCGGAAGAAGATTTGCTCGTTTTGCAAGGGAAAAGAAAATGCTCAGATTCAGCGGACAAGTCATCATCAGCAGTGATCAGCAGCAGCGGCAGAGTGAGAACCCACAACATGGCCAGTCCGAGTTTCAGTTCGGACGTGCTCGCATCGATGACCAGACCGTTGGCGACGTTCTGCAGCGAAAGCAACGTCCACGCCGGTGAATTGTCGCCAACGGAGGCTGTGGGCGGTCCGTCGAGGGCGCCGTCGTATTTGCGCGTCAGCTGTGCTGTCAGCGGCTACAGGGATGTTGGCCGCTATTCGGCATCGTCCAGTCCGAGATTGCTGTCCAGACCGCCGATGGTCTGTGGCCGGACGACGGTCAGCGGTAAGCCCATCCCTGCTGACCAGCTGTTCGAATTGAACTCTCCTCCGTCGGAGAGGGCCGTGGGACTGTCGTCGCCGTTGATTGGTCAAAAGTTTGCGACGCCGTTGTCGATTCGGGAAATTTTGGAAAGTTTCAACCGTTTATCGTTGAAAGACAATTCTCCAGTTTATGGTTTGATGGTGGCCGGTCGACGGTTGACGGACGCCCCTGGATCCGGAAGTTCTAGTCCAGAATCGACCACCGTTGTTGAGAAAGAACCAAGCAACTGTTGCCCTTTGGACGATGGTGCCAAGCAGCAGGAACCAACGCCTGATGCATGCACCACCACCACAACAACCACCACCACCAGCAACAACAACGATGATGATGACGATGACGATGATAAGCGAATTGTTGTCAGTCAGAATGACTCTTATCAACTTTTAGCGCAGCAGCAACGCAAACGATTGGAAGATTTATGTAAACAGGCTGAATTGTGGCAAGCCGAATCCCCACCAGAAGCAGGTATAACCATTATAAAATAAACTTCTTTTTTTATTCTTCTGCAATTGCAGTGATTGATTGATTGTGTTTTATAGCTGCTGAATTGATTCGTATTGTAATTGGAAAAGTTACTTTATTATTGAAGAAAAAATTTCGAAAATTTGAAGAATTGGTTGACAAGCACATGGTATTTTTTTTGATAAAAATTACTGTTGTACTTTGTTTGATGGATGTATATATGTTGATTTCAAAGAATCCTGTTGATGGAGAACCGCCGGTCCGTATGGACGATTTGGAAGGCTTTTGGAGCATGGTGTTGATGGAAATTGCCGACGTGGACAGCTGTTTCAGTGCGGTGCAGAAAGCGAAAGACAACGGTTGGTTAGTTGAAGAAAACTCATCTGATTTAACGGTAAGCTGAGCTACTTTTTTCGGGTTTTTTGTTGTGACAGAATTTCTTGCATTATTTTTTAATTTAAATATTTTCTCATCGAATTAAATTCAGTTTTTTTCAATTTTTAATGTTACTCCTTTAGCAGTATACAATTGTTTATATAAATTGTTGTCGTTTACAGTGTACTTAATTCAAAGCAAATTGAAACCAAATTTAACTGTTCTCTAAACGCAAATGTATACTAATTTGAAGCGAAAAGAAAGCATACGACATAAATTGTGAAAAAAACTGTTTTAAATTTCAAATCCTTTTAGCCGTTTAGATGTGAATCGCAATTGAGTGAGGCGAACATGGATATAAAACAACGTATGTAGTTTTGCAGCGCATGAGATGTACACTTTTTCAGATTGATGCTTGATCGTGTGATGAATATTTTTTTGTTTATTGTGATAAATGTATATTGATTAAATGTGCATTGAAAAGCAAAAAATCATACGAGCTGCTGCTGCATGCTGTTAAACATTTGTGCATGCTTTTCAACTTAGCAGAGGATTATTGTGCAAATGTATGTTATATATATATATATATATATATATATATATATATATAATATGTATCTGTGTGTGTGTGTGTGTGTGATTTTTGAGCGCGCGCGCTTTGCACCTTTGTGTATGAATGATAAGTAATTGTTCAAACCGATTTATAATTTCATAATTAAGTTAACAACTATTGTTTTTCTAAGTTATTATGCTGTTTTTTGAAGTTGTATTGATAAAAATTATGAAAACGGTCTTTAATATATTTATTTGGGAGAAATGAGTTATTGTTTATTATTAGATTTAATTTTGACATACGTGCATGCAGCTCGCTGGCTGTGTTAAATTATAGTTTCATAATTGCATTTTGTATTAAAAAGATTTTTTTGATATTTCATTTTAATACTAGGATTCGAAGAGCTCAGGGTCGACGAAACTGCGCCGGAACAGCAACGGCAAATGGAAAACAACACCAACTATGGATAGTGATTATGTGACGAGGAAGCGCTTGCAAGGTCGACAGTTTTTGCGTGCAGCACGAATGAAGCTCAAACAGACGAAAGAACAACAGCAAGCGACTGAAAACAAAGATGATATTCATATTTTTATCTCTTAGATTTTCTTTCTGGCTTTTTTTAAACTGGCGGCATTTTTCTCAACTTTACAAATTGATTCATTCTTTTAAACGTTTTTTAATAAACGAGTCATATATTTGTGTATTATATATCGTCTTTGGCTTAAAAATAATCTGGCTGTTGTTAAGTAAGGCAACATTGATTAATTGCCTTAAATATGGTAAACTGGACACACTTGACCCTTGGGTGGTGGCGTGGGGTCCGCTGGGCCCCAACTCGTTATTTCACATTTATTGATGTTGGAACCAAATTTTTTCCGCTTTTTGCAGTCGTATATTATATACGTTGTTATTTTTGCACTGCGCATTTGTTCTGCGAATCAGACNNNCTCATATAATTTAGGTTTCAAATGCTTGGTTCTACACTTGTTGGGCCTTGCCTTCCCGTATACATGTTTTGCGCTATTGTTGTATTCGTACATTTTTGGATGGCTCTTGCTTACTCCATGTGCAGACACGATCTCTACCTGTCCATGTATCAGAGCGCTAATACATAACTTCTTCAGTCTCACTTTGTGACGACAAAGTGCCGCTAAATTCTGAGATGGTCTACTCCCCGAGTATACTTCAAAGGCATGCCGCTCGACATTTGATTGGCCTTAAATTTCATTGGTTTTCATGTTGGCTAAATTTCATTAGTTGCTGTTGCGATGAGCTTTATTCGTTGTCGCAAACCTAAATTTTTACTGGTTGTCATTGTGATGCGCGCTATTTGTCAAATTTTAATTTCATTTTAATGGTCATTTTTCTGATATTCAAAGCTTTACTACTTTATATTTATGTGGTAAAATTAATTACAATTAATCGTTTAATGAAATTCAGTGAAATGGTAAATCCACGTGATCTTTTTTACTAATAGCATCCATAACTTTTAAATTCAATTTATACTTTAATTTAAACTTATATTTAACTTTATAGAGGCCACAGTACAGCATGTACCTGAGTGTCCTGACATACAGTACATCTGATATTTGAATTTGTCATTATTACGTCATCATTGATCTGAACACGTTACTTCGACACGCGCGACTCTCTCTCTTGCTTCCTTCTTCACTTTGTTCCTTATCGTTGTTATCCACGACAAACTTCATCAAATTAAGAAACAAATTAATAGAAAACAAACTTTTGAACAAGGTGTTCAAATTGCTCAATAGTATACACGCAATAAACTAAGTCAGTTTAAATTAAAGTAAAGCGAATTTTTTAGATCTGATCAGCAGTTCTATGAATATAATTATACATATATATATATGTTACGCATAATGTTGAAAATTGCCTATTATTGATAATAGGCAAGCGTTTTGCCTATTATTGATAATATTGAATAATATTGAAAAAATGGCTTACGAGTCACGCTGTACGTTGAAATACTCTTATGAACCCTTTAGTGACTGAATTGTGATCCAGTTGAAGTGAATACTTAATTTTGCAGATACAGTCCTTGAGAGTTAGTTAAGATATAAATGAAAAATCATTATGAAAGAATAATTTGAAAGTCGTTTTTTCTCATGTATACATTTGGGAATATTGTACACTGCAGTGTCTGCTATTATGATATTGGGCTGCTGATGATATATTGGAAACCTATCTTGTGAAGCCGTTTGCCACACTGAACACTGATTTCTGCAGTTTTTTTTGCGAACTGTGCAACGACCCTGCGTACTTGAATGCAGGAAATGTCCACGTGAGCTTGGCAAACTGCTTGGCAAATGGCTACGTGCAAATATCATTACGTTTGGGCCTTAAGATCTATAGCGGTTTTGCTCACATGGGATGAGCTGTAATATCCCTTCTAAATGCGAAATTTGTCATCACTGTTCTGTCAGCATCATGAAGTTCACAAGGAAGTCGCCAAGCAGCTATCACTGTTAGTTGACACTTCTTAGAACAGTTTTCTTCAATCGTTACTGTTATGGTATGGAATCTCAGGCGGAAACATCCATACACTGAATCTGAACATCTACAGTAAACATTCACGAAAAGTATATAAAATAGGGATTGAACACTCTTCGGTTTAGTATGCACTATTTCGCTGGATGTTAGCCAGTAAACGCTTATTTGTTTCTGTTCCTGTTTGTTGTGCATCAGCTTACGGAATAGCCACAGATGCGGGGCTATAACAACTGGTGACGAGGTTACAAATTTGGAGTGAGCTTGTGAAAAGTATGATGAATGTGTAGCGAAGATGAAGGAGTTGTACGGATGATGAGTAATTTTGATGCGTGAAAGAGCGAACTTTTTCCGCATCACGCAGTCAGATCATCAAACCTAGACGCACTTTGCTAATAGTTTACGTGAGGTCGCAGGTCACTGCAACTTCGAGACGTTTAACACGGAAGCTGCATTAGTGCTACAATTCATCAATGGCATGAAAAATGAAGAAATAAAGCTAAGGTTGTTAGCCAAGGAAAATATCAAGCTAGTTGAAGCGCTGAGCTTTCTAGAGATGTACGAAGAAATTCATGGTTGCATTAGTAGGGCTACTATGCAAGAGTGTCACGCAGTCCAAGAAATGAGGGGATTAAAGCCCAGAGGCGTTTTGGGTGTATGTCATTGCTGTGGAGAAGCAGGACATATTGCAAGGAAATGCAACTTCCAAGGCCCAAAGTGCTTCAAGTGTGGAAAGCAAGGCCATCTGGCAAAAGTGTGTAAGCACCCTCAGAAACTAGGAAAGTCTCAGAAACAGGGTCCTCAGAACAGCTGGAAAGACCACAAGTTATATGCGGATGGCATCTATGCCGTTAAGGAACGCGCACACAATTTTGAAATTACTGTTAAAATCAACGGTAAGTCAACTCAAATGGAGCTGGACACTGGAGCCGCAGTTACCATCGTGACGCCGGAATGCTGGAAGAGCATAGGCAGCCTGAAACTAAAAAGGGCAACAATGATGTTGCGTAGTTTCACGGGGCACGAGGTGAACCTAAAAGGGGAGACGATGGTGACGGTAGAAGGTGACACAGGTACGAGAAAGCTAGTGTTGCGAGAGGCCAAAAACGAACACACGTTGAGCTGAAGGATGGAGGTGTGCCAGTATTTCGGATACCTTTTCCATTGGCATTCACAATGCATGATGCAGTGGAAAAAGAGTTAGAGCGATGTTGACATGGGTGTGCTGACCCAAATTGACAGATCAGCTTGGGCTGTCCTCATCGTCATCGTAAAAAAAATCAAATGGTAAGAATTGAATATGCGTTGACTTCTCCACAGGACTAAATGATCGACTCATGGATGAATCATACCCAATTCTGAGGCCTGAAGATCTCTATCAGGCATTGAGAGGTGGGAAAACATTCACCAAATTGGATAATACTTGATTTTACTGGGAGAGTTCTATTTAAATCTTTCTTGTTTGAAATCTAAGAATTTTGCTTTAATATTTGCAAAGTTTCCTTCATTACGAAACATCTATATATGTATTTTTATACATGTCGATGAGTTTTGCTGTTTGAATAAAAAATCCTGTTTGACATTCATACATTTCATATAAAATACAGTCGAACCTGGTTACGTGCATAAGATTTTGGCTGAGAAAAATTCCCTGTAGTTAATTAAACGATAAAATAATGGATAAATGCATGGAAATTCTTGCCAAATTCCATGCTCACTTATAACCAACTTCAAATGTAATTTAAAATGCCACATCAAACAGATCAGCTACATCATAGGCGCTGCTTTTGATGCGGAATGTTTAAATATTTCGTTATCATTGAAATATACATTGAAAGGTTGCAAATGCAAATGAAAACATATGGCAATTTAAATGTTCACCAACGCATTAGTCGGTTTCGTTCAGATGTTGAAATAGAAAGTTTAAAATTTACACCAAATATATAAATAAATATGTTTTTTGATTTGTAAATAATATTACAGATTTTTAATTCTTTATTTAAATGAAATATATGAAAGTAAACAATAACAATGATGAAAGAAGTCAAAACTTTCTGAAATTGAAAATAAAATTCTTTGATTGCTAGCAAGAAAGATTTTCAGAGAACAGTTAGCCTGAAATTAGAAAAGTATTTAAATGCTAACAGATTAACAGTTGCTATGCCCAGTTTTAGCTGACAACTGCAGCTGAGGGCAGTTTATCACTTGTTGATTTTTTCATTGTATTACAATCGCCTTTAGCTACTCATCAGAACATTTCCTGACAAACGGAAAAGCATCTAATGCATAAATGCATAAAGTTCTGATGGATAAAAATGCTGTGTTTAAAGAAAAGCTCCGTGCTCTGATCAGGGAAAAAGGACATAATGGAACGATTTTTCCAACATCACAACAAGATCAAATGATTACTGACATTTTGCGAATCCAGTCAGATGGGCCAAAATCTGCTAGAGATTATAATTTAAAAAATCGGTATGGATTTTTAAAAATTGGCGAAGAAAATAAACCAATCCGCTTGGGCAAGAATGATGCAATAAGATGCATCGCCTCTATTGAAGAAGTGTTTGATGTTATCAATGATGCTCACCAAAAGATTGGTCATGGTGGAGAAAAAAAAACATTTCGAGAAGCACAAAATAAATGGGCGAACGTCACACAAAAAGCTTGCCATTTGTTTCTCACATTTTGTGAAGAATGCCACAAGAAGAGGGCCAGAAAGCTTCCAAAAAGCCTAGTTGTTAAACCACTGGTTGGTACAAATTTGATGTCACGAGCCCAGGTGGACTTAATAAATTTCCAGACCATGCCTGATGGTGATTTTAAATATATCATGACATATTTGAATCACTTTACGAAGTTCTGCATTCTGAGTCCACTAAGGTCAAAACGGGCGGAAGAAGTGGCATCGAAGCTGCTTGAAATCTTTTTAACGTTCGGCGCTCCCAGCATTCTGCAATCCGACAACGGTCAGGAATTTTCATATGTTACAATTGCGGAACTCAAAACATGTTGGCCAGAGCTGAAGCTTGTCACGGGTAGACCCAGGCATCCTCAGAGCCAAGGTGCGGTTGAGCGCCTAAACGGCGTTGTGCACGACAAACTGGCAATATGGATGCGAGAAAATTGATGCAAAAGATGGTCAATGGGACTGAAATTTGTTCAATGGCAAATAAATGTTAGCGTCCATGAAACAACAGGACAAAGTCCATTCAAGGTGACATCTGGCGAAGAGCCACGAATTGGACTGGAGTCTTACCTACTGCCAAAATCACTAGTTGATGCAGCGAAAACAGAAGAAGAAATTGAAGAATTTTTGACATCTCATGAAGCCAATGATGAAGATAGTTTGAACAGAGATGGAAAAAACTATGAAGAAAATGAAAGCAATATTATGAAACATTTTCCTGAGGCTTTTATAAAACCAGAAAAAGAAGCAGTTTTAGGGCAAACTAGAGCCGCAGCAAAAATGATCCGACGATCTAAGAAAATGTTAATATAGGTCAGAATTGTACACTGAGAGTGCCAGACGTGGATCGTGGACCTGCGGATACCAAAAACATCTTAGTAGTCAGCGTGGCGGAATGTGAAGGATTGTACACTATTGGTTGCAGAGAAGGAAAATTGGCATCTAAGTTTACAGCTGCAGATTTACAAGTGATATCAGAAAATATATTATCAATTAATGAAGTACCTGACACCGAAATTCCTCACAGAACTGCAGTAACTAAAGCCACGGGCGGCCAAGGATATGTTAAGTGCATGTGCCTATACGGCTGCTCATCTGGTCGATGCATTTGCAGCAGAAAAGGAGTACTGTGCATTCTCGTTGTCACCCCGGGAAGTCATACAATAATATATAAACTTCATGCGCTACATTTGTTTCTGTTAATAAATACAAATATCATTAATAAAATCATTTCAACATACAGCGTGACTCGTAAGCCATTTTTTTCAATTTTAGGCAAATGCTTATTGCCTATTATCAATAATAGGCAATTTTCAACATTATGCGTAACATCTATACACATAGAAGATAAACAGTAAAGCTTAGAATAAAAAAGTGACCATTAAAAAGAAACCAAAATTTGACAAACAGAATGCATGAAAATGACAACCAGTAAAATTTAGCTTTCCAACAGCGAGTACAATTCATCACAACAACAACTAATGAAATTTAGCAGCCGTGTAAACCAATAAAATTCAAAACCAATCAGAGTTCTACGAAAAATTCAAAACCAATCAAAGTGCGAAGCGGTATGTCTTTGATGTATACTCGTGATCAACCCCACATTCATTGTTTAATGTACGACCACTTTTTTACTTTCTTTCTCAAAGGTTTTTGCAAATATAAACTGCTAAACGGTTTAACTACATTTATGCCTCATCAGATCAGGCATGCGCCTGTTTGACGCACATTGTTCAAAGTTTATTTTAAAAATATACACAAATGCAATTAAGCAAGTCATTTACATACTTTTAAACAACAGAAACGTGGAATGATAAGAAACCAGCATTTGACAAATAGAATGTATACGAGCGACAATGAATGAAATTCAGATGCTTGCATCAGAGCAGCAACCAACTTTACTGCTTTACTGCTAAAAGTAGTATAGTTTGTTGAGGAAATCAGGTCTACCCTCAAGATAGATACATAACGCACGCGCAGACAACGCACTTACTATTTGGCATTAGCTACTGGTGCTACTGTAATATGTTCCTGAGTTCTCTTTTTGAATATATTTTTGATTACATAACTTAAAGAATGTAATTTTAAAAATTATTAACCTTACTTGAATTGACCATGAATTTTACTGTGATTTATCATAAATTACAATAGCATAATAGCTATTCTACAATAAAACTGCTTATATTCATTGATGGCCATTTTAAAATAAACTGAGACCGTTATTAACTTTTAAAATTTAAATAATTTCTTTTGTCAGAAAATAACTACTCTCTTTATTAAGGAAGTACCTTCACGAAATAAGGCTGCATCTTATTGTCATCATTTATTTGCTGATTCAAAATCTTTCAATTAAGTGTCGAATGACGTCTGTTCCATGGAGATATTACAAAACTCAAGTTTAGAAATCATAGAGCAAAAACAACATCTGTCTCTATATCTGTCTATTTTAAGAACGCTTTTGTAAAAAGTCAGCCTAAGACTTTACAATTCAAGCATCAGTTTCACAGTAATTACTATTGAATTCTAAGGCACGTGTTTAGCGTTTAATTTGTTACAGCGACAATTTTTTTCAGTGAAATTCATTAAAAAAATGCAGATAAACGTTAGCAAAGAAAATGAAAGTAAATTTATCATTTCATTTCATTATTCTGCTGATGGCTATTATTTTTAAAATGCCAAACTTATTGGCATTTAGCATTGCATTCATTTAGGTATATGTAATTGCTAGCTACTTTGCAGCTAAAAAATAAAAAAAATACTGAAAAAGAGCTCATCAGTGCATATTTCAAGAATGTCGTTAAAATATTAATGCTAAAAATCTTTGTTTCAAAATTAACTAAATGTGCAGTAAACTTAAGAGGCAAAAAAATAAAAGCTTTTACATCCTAAGAAATTTCAATATAGTTAAAACATGGCTTTTAAAGAATAAAGATTAAAACATTTTTATTATAATATCAATTACAGTAGTCCTTCAACGAATTAAACTGTAAAAATTAGAAATTCGCAAGAATGAGAAAAATGCTGCAAGGCAGTCAGAATATTAAGTAAACTGTTGTTTCAATGAGAAATAGTAAACAAAAAATTTTACTGTAATACAGTATGTAGATAGAAAACTTGCATTTTAAATTATCATTACCGTGTAGATGCGCAGCAGCATTTTTTCTTCTCACGTCTTGCATTTGCTCAACGTATAACGCATAAACTCTTTTATAAATAAGTAGAACTTGTGAAAGTTTGTTTTATATACTTGACTTGAAATTATTCTATTTTTATAGTGAATTTCAGTATTTTATATGCACTGTTGACTGATTATTAATATTACTTTACCATTTTATGTATAGGTAGAAATTTGAGCTGTATTTATTTTTATTTCTTCATATATTCGTAACGGAGAAATATATATAATTTTTACTTTTTATAATTTATTTCTGTAATAACTACATAACTAAGAATTCTGACGTTTCTATTGTATTTGAAATTGCAGGGTTTAGAAATGAACGCGCCAAACAGAGATGTGACATGCACCAATGAGAAGTCAAGAGGCAGGAAATGTATGGAAGGAAAATGCCCACAACATCCTGGGGTTCACTTATTCCTGACTCGTATTGAATGCACTGTGGCAGATATGTGGTGCACTTGTACTAGGGCAAAGGTGCCAGAAAGACATCTCTCCCGTGATGGATCCCTGCTCAGCTAAACTCTAGTGGAACAACTAATAGGCAATACAATGGAGATTTAGCGGAAGATCGGAAAATGTTATTTTCTGCTTTTTCACAAATTCGATAAGTAATTCATAAATGTAGTATGTGATATATACTCATACACCTATAGCTGTAAAACGTATAGCTGGATTGAAAATTTAATCATGTTGTAATTGAAATACATTAAAAAAGCAAATCTCAACAGATATTTTTCAGATGCTTGTTTGTTTATCATTTGTTAAATTACTTATAGCAAAATTCACCAATAAGTTGCATATGTAAATATAAATTCAATATTAAATGTGTAAAAAAACTTTACAAGTTCTGTATAGCAGAAAGCTGCTTTTATAATTATCCATTGTTGTAAGTAAGCATTCTCAGAAATCTCAGAAAAGCAGGGGAGACCGCAGGTTGTATGCGGATGGCACTCTTCGCTCTCTCTTTATATACAAGAAAGCAGTGAATGCGATTGAGTCGCGTGCACATGGTGATGTGTGAAACGAATATCCAGAAGTGTTGTAGGATGGCCTTGAACACTGTACTAAGGTACAGACACACGTTGCGCTCAAAGACAGAGCTGTGCCAGTATTTCAAAAGTCTTTTGTAATGGCATTCACAATGCATGATGCTGTGGGGAAACAGTTGGAGCAATATGTCAATATGGGTGTACAGAGGCCAGATGACAGATGAATTTGTGCTGCCCTAATCATTACTGTGAAAAAGCTGAACGACAAGATTCGAATATGCGCTTCAGATTTTCCACAGGACTGGTTGATCGACTGGTAGTTGATTCATACCTGATTCTGAGACCTGAGAAACTGTACCAGGCATTCACAGGTGATACGTGCGAACTTTGCGAAATTGTGA
Source organism: Trichinella murrelli (assembly GCA_002221485.1). Lineage (NCBI taxonomy): Eukaryota > Metazoa > Nematoda > Enoplea > Trichinellida > Trichinellidae > Trichinella > Trichinella murrelli. The sequence continues at coordinate 9,276,137 of CM008133.1, forward strand.
TCCTTCCTCGATATGTGCAGCTGTTATACTGAGGCTGTTTGTCTTAAACTGCCAATGTTGTGTAAAGTGCTAATGTGACGGCGACCGTGAAATTTTACCTGCATATCACGCCCACATTTTTGTAGGACATCGACAGAAGGGGACGCCAAGTCAGAAGCCGGTGATCGTGTGCGGTGCGGCTGTTATTTCGTCTTTCTTATTTTGTCATTCTTGTTTTTGCTGTTTTGTGCTTTGTCTAATAAAATTTTAATCTCTCGCGATGGTCTGAAATCACGTAGCACTGATGAGCGCTACAAATGGTGAGCGCGGCAGGATCGATGGTGTTGGGAAAAGCATTCTCCTGACCTTTAGTCTTCGGAAAGTAAGGCGGAAGCTCTAGCCTACGATAGAGCTGAGCGTCAGAGCGTGACGCTGTGACGTCATTTCCGCATGTATATAAGAATGCGTTATCAATTTTTACTTCCCCTTCATCACTTCCGCGCACAACTGCGTTGCACGCTATTCACTTTGGTAGTTTATGCTTAACAAAATTCATCAGATGGGCCGGAATGGGTTAGGCCGCCAGAGGTACTAATCATGTTATCAAAAGTAGGGACCTGGTTCAAACACAGGGAAATGTACTACCGTGCCGCCCGTATAGCCCCGGAGAGACGAGCATCCCTTGTTCACTATCATACTAATGAGGAGGTGCGGGGCGTAATGAAGGTTTTGTACGTCCAGGAGACGGACGATTACGATGGACTGAAATCAGCCCTGTTTGAAGCCTTCAGTGTGCGCACTGGCTCAGAGAGGTTCTCCGCTGTGTTTTTCAGGCGTAAACAGCAGAGGGGTGAAAGTATGCGGGATTATGCTGGTCACTTGCGCTGGCTGTTCCCAAAGGCGTTTCCCGGGCTGAGTGGTGCAGCGGGGAAAGAAACGCTCTGCTTGCTATGGGCCCTGCGTGAGTTCCGGCCATACTTCTATAACCAGCGATTCCTGGTGCGCACGGACCATAGCTGTTTGCGCTGGTTGAGGAATTTTAAGGAACCAGAGGGGCATGTAGCCCGGTGGCTGGAGAATCTAGCAGAGCTGGACTTTGAATTGGAACACCGTGCCAGACGCCTGCACGGCAACGCCGATGCACTATCTCACGCCAGTTGTACACAATGTGGACGGCTGGTAGAGGGTAGTGCATGCAGTAAGGAAGCACTTTCACGAAAGAAGGCTGCATCTTATTGTCATCATTTATTTGCTGATTCAAAATCTTTCAATTAAATGTCGAATGACGTCTGTTCCATGGAGATATTACAAAACTCAAGTTTAGAAATCATAGAGCAAAAACAACATCTGTCTCTGTATCTGTCTATTTTAAGAACGCTTTTGTAAAAAGTCAGCCTAAGACTTTACAATTCAAGCATCAGTTTCACAGTAATTACTATTGAATTCTAAGGCACGTGTTTAGCGTTTAATTTGTTACAGCGACAATTTTTTTCAGTGAAATTCATTAAAAAAATGCAGATAAACGTTAGCAAAGAAAATGAAAGTAAATTTATCATTTCATTTCATTATTCTGCTGATGGCTATTATTTTTAAAATGCCAAACTTATTGGCATTTAGCATTGCATTCATTTAGGTATATGTAATTGCTAGCTACTTTGCAGCTAAAAAATAAAAAAAATACTGAAAAAGAGCTCATCAGTGCATATTTCAAGAATGTCGTTAAAATATTAATGCTAAAATCTTTGTTTCAAAATTAACTAAATGTGCAGTAAACTTAAGAGGCAAAAAAATAAAAGCTTTTACATCCTAAGAAATTTCAATATAGTTAAAACATGGCTTTTAAAGAATAAAGATTAAAAATTTTTATTATAATATCAATTACAGTAGTCCTTCAACGAATTAAACTGTAAAATTAGAAATTCGCAAGAATGAGAAAAATGCTGCAAGGCAGTCAGAATATTAAGTAAACTGTTGTTTCAATGAGAAATAGTAAACAAAAAATTTTACTGTAATACAGTATGTAGATAGAAACTTGCATTTTAAATTATCATTACCGTGTAGATGCGCAGCAGCATTTTTTCTTCTCACGTCTTGCATTTGCTCAACGTATAACGCATAAACTCTTTTATAAATAAGTAGAACTTGTGAAAGTTTGTTTTATATACTTGACTTGAATTATTCTATTTTTATAGTGAATTTCAGTATTTTATATGCACTGTTGACTGATTATTAATATTACTTTACCATTTTATGTATAGGTAGAAATTTGAGCTGTATTTATTTTTATTTCTTCTATATTCGTAACGGAGAAATATATATAATTTTTACTTTTTATAATTTATTTCTGTAATAACTACATAACTAAGAATTCTGACGTTTCTATTGTATTTGAAATTGCAGGGTTTAGAAATGAACGCGCCAAACAGAGATGTGACATGCACCAATGAGAAGTCAAGAGGCAGGAAATGTATGGAAGGAAAATGCCCACAACATCCTGGGGTTCACTTATTCCTGACTCGTATTGAATGCACTGTGGCAGATATGTGGTGCACTTGTACTAGGGCAAAGGTGCCAGAAAGACATCTCTCCCGTGATGGATCCCCTGCTCAGCTAAACTCTAGTGGAACAACTAATAGGCAATACAATGGAGATTTAGCGGAAGATCGGAAAATGTTATTTTCTGCTTTTTCACAAATTCGATAAGTAATTCATAATGTAGTATGTGATATATACTCATACACCTATAGCTGTAAAACGTATAGCTGGATTGAAAATTTAATCATGTTGTAATTGAAATACATTAAAAAAGCAAATCTCAACAGATATTTTTCAGATGCTTGTTTGTTTTATCATTTGTTAAATTACTTATAGCAAAATTCACCAATAAGTTGCATATGTAAATATAAATTCAATATTAAATGTGTAAAAAAACTTTACAAGTTCTGTATAGCAGAAAGCTGCTTTTATAATTATCCATTGTTGTAAGTAAGCATTCTCAGAAATCTCAGAAAAGCAGGGAGACCGCAGGTTGTATGCGGATGGCACTCTTCGCTCTCTCTTTATATACAAGAAAGCAGTGAATGCGATTGAGTCGCGTGCACATGGTGATGTGTGAAACGAATATCCAGAAGTGTTGTAGGATGGCCTTGAACACTGTACTAAGTACAGACACACGTTGCGCTCAAAGACAGAGCTGTGCCAGTATTTCAAAAGTCTTTTGTAATGGCATTCACAATGCATGATGCTGTGGGAAACAGTTGGAGCAATATGTCAATATGGGTGTACAGAGGCCAGATGACAGATGAATTTGTGCTGCCCTAATCATTACTGTGAAAAAGCTGAACGACAAGATTCGAATATGCGCTTCAGATTTTTCCACAGGACTGGTTGATCGACTGGTAGTTGATTCATACCTGATTCTGAGACCTGAGAAACTGTACCAAGCATTCACAGGTGATACGTGCGAACTTTGCGAAATTGTGATCCTTCCTCGATATGTGCAGCTGTAATACTGAGGCTGTTTGTCTTAAACTGCCAATGTTGTGTAAAGTGCTAATGTGACGGCGACCGTGAAATTTTACCTGCATATCACGCCCACATTTTTGTAGGACATCGACAGAAGGGACGCCAAGTCAGAAGCCGGTGATCGTGTGCGGTGCGGCTGTTATTTCGTCTTTCTTATTTTTCACGTATTTTACTGATTTCGTCATTTTTGTCTAATAAAATTTAATCTCTCGCGATGGTCTGAAATCACGTAGCACTGATGAGCGCTACAAATGGTGAGCGCGGCAGGATCGATGGTGTTGGGAAAGCATTCTCCTGACCTTTAGTCTTCGGAAGTAAGGCGGAAGCTCTAGCCTACGATAGAGCTGAGCGTCAGAGCGTGACGCTGTGACGTCATTTCCGCATGTATATAAGAATGCGTTATCAATTTTTACTTCCCCTTCATCACTTCGCGCACAACTGCGTTGCACGCTATTCACTTTGGTAGTTTATGCTTAACAAAATTCATCAGATGGGCCGGAATGGGTTAGGCCGCCAGAGGTACTAATCATGTTATCGAAAGTAGGGACCTGGTTCAAACACAGGGAAATGTACTACCGTGCCGCCCGTATAGCCCGGAGAGACGAGCATCCCTTGTTCACTATCATACTAATGAGGAGGTGCGGGGCGTAATGAAGGTTTTGTACGTCCAGGAGACGGACGATTACGATGGACTGAAATCAGCCCTGTTTGAAGCCTTCGGTGTGCGCACCGGCTCAGAGAGGTTCTCCGCTGTGTTTTTCAGGCGTAAACAGCAGAGGGGTGAAAGTATGCGGGATTATGCTGGTCACTTGCGCTGGCTGTTCCCAAAGGCGTTTCCCGGCTGAGTGGTGCAGCGGGGAAAGAAACGCTCTGCTTGCTATGGGCCTGCGTGAGTTCCGGCCATACTTCTATAACCAGCGATTCCTGGTGCGCACGGACCATAACTGTTCTCTGGTTGAGGAATTTTAAGGAACCAGAGGGGCATGTAGCCCGGTGGCTGGAGAATCTAGCAGAGCTGGACTTTGAAGTGGAACACCGTGCCAGACGCCTGCACGGCAACGCCGATGCACTATCTCACGCCAGTTGTACACAATGTGGACGGCTGGTAGAGGGTAGTGCATGCAGTAAGAAGCACTTTCACGAAAGAAGGCTGCATCTTATTGTCATCATTTATTTGCTGATTCAAAATCTTTCAATTAAGTGTCGAATGACGTCTGTTCCATGGAGATATTACAAACTCAAGTTTAGAAATCATAGAGCAAAAACAACATCTGTCTCTGTATCTGTCTATTTTAAGAACGCTTTTGTAAAAAGTCAGCCTAAGACTTTACAATTCAAGCATCAGTTTCACAGTAATTACTATTGAATTCTAAGGCACGTGTTTAGCGTTTAATTTGTTACAGCGACAATTTTTTTCAGTGAAATTCATTTAAAAAATGCAGATAAACGTTAGCAAAGAAATGAAAGTAATTTATCATTTCATTTCATTATTCTGCTGATGGCTATTATTTTTAAAATGCCAAACTTATTGGCATTAGCATTGCATTCATTTAGGTATATGTAATTGCTAGCTACTTTGCAGCTAAAAAATAAAAAAAATACTGAAAAAGAGCTCATCAGTGCATATTTCAAGAATGTCGTTAAAATATTAATGCTAAAATCTTTGTTTCAAAATTAACTAAATGTGCAGTAAACTTAAGAGGCAAAAAAATAAAAGCTTTTACATCCTAAGAAATTTCAATATAGTTAAAACATGGCTTTTAAAGAATAAAGATTAAAAATTTTATTATAATATCAATTACAGTAGTCCTTCAACGAATTAAACTGTAAAATTAGAAATTCGCAAGAATGAGAAAAATGCTGCAAGGCAGTCAGAATATTAAGTAAACTGTTGTTTCAATGAGAAATAGTAAACAAAAATTTTACTGTAATACAGTATGTAGATAGAAAACTTGCATTTTAAATTATCATTACCGTGTAGATGCGCAGCAGCATTTTTTCTTCTCACGTCTTGCATTTGCTCAACGTATAACGCATAAACTCTTTTATAAATAAGTAGAACTTGTGAAAGTTTGTTTATATACTTGACTTGAAATTATTCTATTTTTATAGTGAATTTCAGTATTTTATATGCACTGTTGACTGATTATTAATATTACTTTACCATTTTATGTATAGGTAGAAATTTGAGCTGTATTTATTTTATTTTTCTATATTCGTAACGGAGAATATATATAATTTTTACTTTTTATAATTTATTTCTGTAATAACTACATAACTAAGAATTCTGACGTTTCTATTGTATTTGAAATTGCAGGTTTAGAAATGAACGCGCCAAACAGAGATGTGACATGCACCAATGAGAAGTCAAGAGGCAGGAAATGTATGGAAGGAAAATGCCCACAACATCCTGGGGTTCACTTATTCCTGACTCGTATTGAATGCACTGTGGCAGATATGTGGTGCACTTGTACTAGGGCAAAGGTGCCAGAAAGACATCTCTCCCGTGATGGATCCCTGCTCAGCTAAACTCTAGTGGAACAACTAATAGGCAATACAATGGAGATTTAGCGGAAGATCGGAAAATGTTATTTTCTGCTTTTTCACAAATTCGATAAGTAATTCATAAATGTAGTATGTGATATATACTCATACACCTATAGCTGTAAAACGTATAGCTGGATTGAAAATTTAATCATGTTGTAATTGAAATACATTAAAAAAAGCAAATCTCAACAGATATTTTTCAGATGTTGTTTGTTTTATCATTTGTTAAATTACTTATAGCAAAATTCACCAATAAGTTGCATATGTAAATATAAATTCAATATTAAATGTGTAAAAAAACTTTACAAGTTCTGTATAGCAGAAAGCTGCTTTTATAATTATCCATTGTTGTAAGTAAGCATTCTCAGAAATCTCAGAAAAGCAGGGGAGACCGCAGTTGTATGCGGATGGCACTCTTCGCTCTCTCTTATATACAAGAAAGCAGTGAATGCGATTGAGTCGCGTGCACATGGTGATGTGTGAACGAATATCCAGAAGTGTTGTAGGATGGCCTTGAACACTGTACTAAGGTACAGACACACGTTGCGCTCAAAGACAGAGCTGTGCCAGTATTTCAAAAGTCTTTTGTAATGGCATTCACAATGCATGATGCTGTGGGGAAACAGTTGGAGCAATATGTCAATATGGGTGTACAGAGGCCAGATGACAGATGAATTTGTGCTGCCCTAATCATTACTGTGAAAAGCTGAACGACAAGATTCGAATATGCGCTTCAGATTTTTCCACAGGACTGGTTGATCGACTGGTAGTTGATTCATACCTGATTCTGAGACCTGAGAAACTGTACCAGGCATTCACAGGTGATACGTGCGAACTTTGCGAAATTGTGATCCTTCCTCGATATGTGCAGCTGTTATACTGAGGCTGTTTGTCTTAAACTGCCAATGTTGTGTAAATGCTAATTGACGGCGACCGTGAAATTTTACCTGATATCACGCCCACATTTTTGTAGGACATCGACAGAAGGGGACGCCAAGTCAGAAGCCGGGTGATCGTGTGCGGTGCGGCTGTTATTTCGTCTTTCTTATTTTGTCATTCTTGTTTTTGCTGTTTTGTGCTTTGTCTAATAAATTTTAATCTCTCGCGATGGTCTGAAATCACGTAGCACTGATGAGCGCTACAAATGGTGAGCGCGGCAGGATCGATGGGTTGGGAAAAGCATTCTCCTGACCTTTAGTCTTCGGAAAGTAAGGCGGAAGCTCTAGCCTACGATAGAGCTGAGCTCAGAGCGTGACGCTTGGACGTCATTTCCGCATTGTATATAAGAATGCGTTATCAATTTTTACTTCCCCTTCATCACTTCCGCGCACAACTGCGTTGCACGCTATTCACTTTGGTAGTTTATGCTTAACAAAATTCATCAGATGGGCCGGAATGGTTAGGCCGCCAGAGTACTAATCATGTTATCGAAGTAGGACCTGGTTCAAACACAGGGAAATGTACTACCGTGCCGCCCGTATAGCCCCGGAGAGACGAGCATCCCTTGTTCACTATCATACTAATGAGGATGTGCGGGGCGTAATGAAGGTTTTGTACGTCCAGGAGACGGACGATTACGATGGACTGAAATCAGCCCTGTTTGAAGCCTTCGGTGTGCGCACCGGCTCAGAGAGGTTCTCCGCTGTGTTTTTCAGGCGTAAACAGCAGAGGGGTGAAAGTATGCGGGATTATGCTGGTCACTTGCGCTGGCTGTTCCCAAAGGCGTTTCCCGGGCTGAGTGGTGCAGCGGGAAAGAAACGCTCTGCTTGCTATGGGCCCTGCGTGAGTTCCGGCCATACTTCTATAACCAGCGATTCCTGGTGCGCACGGACATAACTGTTTGCTCTGGTTGAGGAATTTAAGGAACCAGAGGGGCATGTAGCCCGGTGGCTGGAGAATCTAGCAGAGCTGGACTTTGAAGTGGAACACCGTGCCAGACGCTGCACGCAACGCCGATGCACTATCTCACGCCAGTTGTACACAATGTGGACGGCGGGAGAGGGTAGTGCATGCAGTAAGGAAGCACTTTCACGAAAGAAGCTGCATCTTATTGTCATCATTTATTTGCTGATTCAAAATCTTTCAATTAAGTGTCGAATGACGTCTGTTCCATGGAGATATTACAAAACTCAAGTTTAGAAATCATAGAGCAAAAACAACATCTGTCTCTGTATCTGTCTATTTTAAGAACGCTTTTGTAAAAAGTCAGCCTAAGACTTTACAATTCAAGCATCAGTTTCACAGTAATTACTATTGAATTCTAAGGCACGTGTTTAGCGTTTAATTTGTTACAGCGACAATTTTTTTCAGTGAAATTCATTTAAAAAATGCAGATAAACGTTAGCAAAGAAAATGAAAGTAAATTTATCATTTCATTTCATTATTCTGCTGATGGCTATTATTTTTAAAATGCCAAACTTATTGGCATTTAGCATTGCATTCATTTAGGTATATGTAATTGCTAGCTACTTTGCAGCTAAAAAATAAAAAAAATACTGAAAAAGAGCTCATCAGTGCATATTTCAAGAATGTCGTTAAAATATTAATGCTAAAAATCTTTGTTTCAAAATTAACTAAATGTGCAGTAAACTTAAGAGGCAAAAAAATAAAAGCTTTTACATCCTAAGAAATTTCAATATAGTTAAAACATGGCTTTTAAAGAATAAAGATTAAAAAATTTTTATTATAATATCAATTACAGTAGTCCTTCAACGAATTAAACTGTAAAAATTAGAAATTCGCAAGAATGAGAAAAATGCTGCAAGGCAGTCAGAATATTAAGTAAACTGTTGTTTCAATGAGAAATAGTAAACAAAAAATTTTACTGTAATACAGTATGTAGATAGAAAACTTGCATTTTAAATTATCATTACCGTAGATGCGCGCAGCATTTTTTCTTCTCACGTCTTGCATTTGCTCAACGTATAACGCATAAACTCTTTTATAAATAAGTAGAACTTGTGAAAGTTTGTTTTATATACTTGACTTGAAATTATTCTATTTTTATAGTGAATTTCAGTATTTTATATGCACTGTTGACTGATTATTA